>PITA01010945.1:0-69269 GCA_004023965.1 Spilogale gracilis | reverse complement strand
AAAAAATAAAAAAAATTAAAAAAAGACAGACATCCCCCCCAAAAAAAAGAAAAAAAAAAAAAAAGAAATACCTGAAGCAACAACGTGTAAGATGCGAAAGGGAGAATGACAAACAGGACGGAGAGACAGGGAACACCTGGGGGAGCCCAGAACCTCTCCATCCTGCTGCCTTGAGTTTCCAGACTGTAGAGTGGGATGGGGAGCCCTGCGAGGTTGGGGAGCCCATGAATTGAGGAGACAGAGCTAAGACCTGGGGAAGACCACACAGCTAGGGGTTGGAGGACACAGGATCAGGCAGGGACAGAGCTCCGTAGGGGAGCCTAGGGTCCCCAGCCAGGGTAGCAAATCCTAGGATTCACACGATACTGGGTAAAGTGCACATGGAGGTCTTTCCTTGGCAATGGGGAATAATGAAGTTTAAATTGGGCTCATTCCTGTTCAGCCTCACAAATCTTAAAATTGAGATCTGCTTCTAAGTAACAGAATCATATCCCAGAGCAAAGCTCCAGAAGATTTCTAAGAATGCAAACATGTCCAGCAGCCAACAAGTGAAATTCACAAGGTCTGATATCCCATCAAAAGTTATTAGGCATGCAAAGAACCTGGGACAGCTGACTAGTAATGAGATTGATTAATCGATCAATCAAACCATCCAAGAATTGACACCGAAATTACAGTAAGCCAATAAAGACATTAGAAGTAATTATGATAGTATTGTTTATAGAAAGGGAGTCAAGTTAATTTTTTTCTCATTTGTGAAAATGAAATTAATTAAGACTGATTGTTTTTGTTTTTTTTTTTTTTAAATGACACTTTCCAGAACTCCTGGGAAGTCTTTTTTGCTGGTGTGGCTTCACCGATGATCCCGCACTCCCATGGTTTGTCCTCCCTCTCCTCCTCTCACCCCAAAAGAAGCCAGCGTTTTCCTATTCTTGAGTATCTGGGCATTTTTAAACTTGTAGTTTCCCAAAAGGTTTTCCTGATGAAGTTACATTTGGCTCTCCATTCCAGATAAATTACACTTCACTTAAAACAATGGTTTCAAGCTAGTGTATCACCTGCACAAAATCCAAAGGGGGATCTAGGGTAAATGTGATACAAAGTAGCAGAGGCATGACTGTTTTAAAACAACAGACAATTCTTCGGGTTAATTTCAGGACTTAAAGCCAAGAGCAAAGTATCAGACAACTGAGGCTACACATGGAAAGTGGGGTTCAGAGAGCCAAGAAAGAATTCCTGAGACATCTTTGATGCAAAAAATATTTCCTTCGATTACTTTTATTCTATCCCAAAGAAGACCCTGATAAACCCACATGCAAGTCCGAGGGGCTGTTTATTGATGTGACAATGTGCTCTATTACCTAACTTACAGGAATGAAAACAGTTATCTTTGCTATTTCTCTGTCGCTAATATCATTTCCCAAATTTCAGGACTGCGAATGGGAAGATTCAATCCAGAGGATTTGTAAAATGCCAAACTTGAATAACACTTTAATGGCATATTAAGGCTAATTTCATCCTGCTGCAGGAAGGATGTAGTGCTTATTGCTTTGGGCGTATGTTTCTGTACTTGGGAGTGCTATATTAAATTGGAGGGTTTTTGCGTTTCTACTTGAAAATACTGTGCAATAAGAAATAGATCTCTTTCTCTTTTTGCATTCTGTCTTTACTTTTTGAACTTCACACTCTGGCCTTAACCCATATAAGGAATGAATTAAATTGATTCGATATGATTGTCCTTGAAGTGGACCCAGGAAGGGAAAAGTGGTGGAATGGTTCCAGTCAATTCATTTTAACAAACGAAAAGTCTGCTTCTTTTACTTGGGAAGATTAGGATAACATCACAGACTTCTGCGCCTAGCCACGCTGAATTAGGTATCGACAAAATCACCACCCCTCCCCGCTTTGAGGACATGGAAAATAGTAACAAAGTGAATATAATTTTCATGACCCATACATTAAATCACAGAGTAGTACAGGTCATGTGTTCCCAGGGATAGTCCTTTATTAATACATGCTCCTATTCTCTGTTTGCTGATAGATTCCTAAAGACAATTCACAGTGCGTTAAAACATATGCAAACATCTCTCTTACTTTAGTGGGGGGTAAAGGAGCAAATATATCAAGAAAGAAAGCAGGAGCTGAGAAATGAAGCTCATTCCTGTTTTCCCAGGGAATTGCAGCCTTCCTCATGCTGAATGCAGTGACCTGAATCTTCCAAGGACACACATTTCCTCCAGACTTTCCACGTTCAGATCTTGAGTTTGGAGTAATGCACAATCACAACCCACTGTGTCGAGTCCTACCCTCTGAATACTGAAGACAGCGTGGGGTGACAACCATCATATTTGCCCAGTTACTTTTTTACCCCATTACCCAGGCTCTGAATCATGTGGGTGTGAAAGCAATGTGATTCCCTTCCCCTCAAATGTCATCACTGTGCAGAGGACCACGGGCTGGGAACGCTGTTAGCAAAACCTATCATCCAGCCCTCATGCTTAGAGCAAATAGTTTAGCTTATCATTTCTTCATGACTGACTACAAGCTCACAGAAATCCCTTCCCAGTGTCACTTGGGCCATCTGAAAAAAATGGATGCCATTAGATCTGGTTCCACAGTGAGGATTCTGTTTGCTGGCTTCACTGGGAAGCTCCCCCAAGACTGGTTTTCAGGATAAAGAAACTAAGTACCATTTCCATGGAGGATGTGTGAAATCTACCGTGACTCCAGATGGTTTTCTCTATAGCTGGTAAAGGGAATCCTGGTGTCATTAGGGTAACGTCAGTCCACACCCTTTGATGTCCCCCCCCCGATGGACCATAACAATTTACTTAATTATGAAATATAGTATTAAAATTAATTAACTTTATAATCGTTTTAAAAAGACAGAAAAGTTGCCAGATAGTGCAGAGAGTTCCCCTATATCCCAGACCTGGTTTCCCCCTGGCATTAATGTCTTAATTTCTATGGCATTTTTAAAATCCCAACTAACAGGTCAATATTGACACATTATTAATAACTAAAGTCCATTTTCATTTTGATTTTTTAAATTTTTAACCTAATGTCCTTGTTTCATGTGGGAATCCCATCCAGAGTATCACATACCATTCAGTGGTCATGTCTCCTTAGGCTCCTTCGGGTTGAGTGTCTCAGATATTCCTTCCTTTTGATGATCTTCAGTTACGATGAACACCAGTCAGGAATTTGGTAGAATGCCCTTCCAACTGGGTTTGTCTGATGTTTTTATCCTGGTTAGACATGAAGTTCTTGGAGATAATTTTTTACATCTCTTAAAAAGAATAGGCATGTGCACTTTGGAGAAATAAGACACTTGAATCACCGTGAGAGAAAATTCCCTGTCCCCTGCACCCTGTCCATGGCAACGGTGACAGGTGCAACCCTATAGTGTCATATCACAATCAGGACATTGGGCTTTGTGCAACTGATACGTTTTACTTTGTCCATACCAGTGATACGTGCGGCAGTGTGTCTGTGTATGTGGGGAGGAAGACCTTCCTCTGCCTGTGGTCCTTCCAGCTGGCCTTGGAATCCAACTGACACGAGACAGGTGAACCAGAGAAAATCAAATTTAATGGGGATATCTCCTTGGAATCCACACACACTGGAAACTCCCAAGACAATGAGGCAACGCCCCGGCATCCGATCTGGTTTGAAGAAGTGGGGTTCAGAGAGCCAAGAAAGAATTCCTGAGACATCTTTGATGCAAAAAGGTGTTTTTATGAAAGGACAGGGACAGCACCTGGGAGCAGAAAGAGCTGCACTGGGCTTGTGAGGAGGACTGATCATATACTCTGGAGCTGGGGGAGGTAGAGGCAAGGGAAGTTTCCAGAAGGATTTTGATATGTTAGAGAAGACTCGCGGGATCCCGGAGACCTGGCTTATTGTCAGGCTAAGGTTGACTGATCCTTTAGCAAGGCGCTGACACTAAGACGGTTGTGAGCTCCTGAAGGATGTCATTCTCTGCCCGCCTCAAGAAATCGTCAACGGGATGCAGGTATAAGGACACTTAATTTTATCTACTTTCCCTTCTGCCTTTCTTCCCCGCATCACAGCCACTCCTTTTCAAAAATTTCTGTCAGTTCAAAAACATGATTATATACAGAATCACATAGTATCTGGCTTTTCAGGATTGCATTTCCTCCCATGCAACATTAATAGCCTGAAGTTGTGTGTGTCTCAGTGTTCTGTTCCTTCGATGTGGTTGTGGAGTGCCCCCAGGTGTGGACGCTCTCCTGTTGAACCACCCACCTGCTGAAGGACAGGATCCCTGGTTTTGGCTACGACAAAGCCTCTGTGAACACATGTTCACAGGCGGTGAGTTCTTTCTTGCCTGCCTGGTCGGAGTGAAACAAAAGCTCCAGATTGAACAGAACTCCCTTTCCCTGATGGATTGTTCTTCCCTCCTTTTCCACAGAATGAATCCGTTTCTGACAAACATCACATTAAGTTAAAAACCCTTGTCTCCTCCAAAATGTGTCGTTGTGAACCATTCCCCAAATATATTAATTTTATTTTGGAGATTAGCCCTTGATAACTCGCTTCCTTTCCCTCACAGCTGTTTATTATTTATTCCACTATAGACACAGCACGGTCCCCCCTGTGTCTTGGGGAGCTTGAGCGAGGAAGACAATCGACACCTGCCCATTGCTCAACTTGGTTCTCCCCGGGAGCCCTGGTACAGGAGCCGACTAGCTCTGGTGGCAACAATTGGATTGACGGTTTGGGGAACTGGAAAGAGGATTCTGAGAACAAAACTGCTCCCTACCTTCACGACCGATTCTGCATGCTTAGATCACAGGGAATTCTAATATTAAATAAATGATTGCAATAGACTCTACCACTAATGCATTAATAATAACAATACCATTAACAGTATTGGGGAAGGAGGAGGAAGAAGGAACAATCTAGCATCGTATTCCTTGTGCACCTGTTCAAGGAGCAATTCCAATCTCCTTGTGAGTACTCGGAATTCTCCACTCTATCACTCGTTCGCCACATTAAATCTCGGATCCCACCTGTCACTCCTCTTTCAGGAGCAACCCCAGCCTCTTCGTGCTGTCCCTGGGCACAGGGACTTCCCTCGGCTCGGTGTTGGGACGAGAGGCTGCTCAGTCCCTCTCGTCTGGCCACGGAGGTTGGTTAAAGATTGCAGCAATCTGGTGCAAGTTCAGCAGAGAGATCTTTCAGCACTACATGCCGAGCAGTGTGGGAACTCCCTGTGGCAGTGGCCCAGGATGCCGACAGCCAGCTGGGGGCAACTGTGTCCCTCCTGGCTTTGGAGAAACTGGAGCTGCAGACACCCACGCCCCCCACGGCAAGTTTCCATCACTTGGTGAGAAAGAGCTCCGTCCTTCGAATGCCTCCCTGGCTAGCTTGAGCATAGTTCAGTTTTGATTAGAGGCACCGATGGCCTCCAGCTCTGTGATAGGAGCAAGAGAAGCACATTCATGCCATCTGATGCCATCGCCTGGGTTCTGTTCTCTTTCTCGTCATGCTGAAGGGAGAAACATGTTGACCAGGACAGCAGGAATCTGTGCCAAGGACATTTTGGGCTAATTCTTTATTTTTATCTCAACATATCCATGCCATTTTTTCTTATTTCATTTATCAATGCTTACCATCAATTTAATTTTGAAGCAACCTTTCCTCCCTAATGCCCTATAATTTATGTAATGTGATGTAAGTGGTATGGACGCTGTCCCCGCTTCTCGGAGTGGCGCTGTAGATGCTAACATCGCACTTGGATGACATCTCCTCTGACCTGAAGGGCCGGCAGAGAGAGCACATATGATGCCTTTGATTAATGATTCTTCCCACTTCCCCGTGCATGAGGAAATGACAAGGTCGAGAGGTAGTCTGGGTTCTTCACAATGTAGATAATGACTGCCAAGTAGAAGTTAAGAATCCCTCCATCATCATCATCATCATTATTATTATTACTACTACTACTACTATTTACAAAATACAAATTCCTTTAATCAGTATAAAATAAGATTATAGAAAGTGTTTCAAATGTGCAGAAAAACGAAGGAAATTTATTCAAACAAAAGT
This sequence comes from Spilogale gracilis, assembly GCA_004023965.1. Lineage (NCBI taxonomy): Eukaryota > Metazoa > Chordata > Mammalia > Carnivora > Mephitidae > Spilogale > Spilogale gracilis. Next base: position 63,197 of record PITA01010945.1, on the reverse strand, counting down.
GAAGCTTATGAATATATTGGTCTATTTTGTGCTTCCTTTTTTCTGGGCCTTTTCATAATTTTTTTGTCATCCTATTTTGACTTTTCATAATTTTTTTGTCATCCCATTTTGACACAGGACTTTGTAGTCTGTGTTTTTCACCATTAAATGTCAATATCTACCATATTAAGTGTGTGTATGTGTGTGTGTGTGTTTTAAGTACATTCTAAGCCCCACATGGGGCTTGAACTTGAGACCTCATGATGTTGACATCAAGAGGGACCAGCTCTACTCACGGAACCAGCCCTGGATTTTAAATTCTCCATAAACACAATTGAATGCCTCTGTAGTACTTATTCTTTATGCATAAGTTTGGTTTACTCAGTGCCCTATTTTTGCAAATATTCCCACCAGGTGCTGGGATCTCTGCAATATTCATAACAGAAGTAGCTGCAGTAACAGGCCAGGTTGAGGGCTTCCCTGAGCAAGATGAACAAATGTCTGTGTAGCTCATTTCATGTTTTTTTGTGCGTGTGTTTGTGCATTTTCTTTCTTTCCCTTTACAAGGGGTATTCCAGTCCATGGACCTCCACCCATGTTGGGGCAAAACCCTTTTATCTTTCAAGACTCCAACTGGGCCAAGCACACCAGAGTCATTTCTGATTTTTCCCCTGCCCACTGCCCACCTGTCCCCCGTGAGGCCCCTTCCCCACCTGCCTCCCCGCCTTCCCGCCTTCTCCCCATGTTCCCCCACAGGAACCCACCCCATGCCCTCACGGTGCCACCCCGTAATTTCAGCCGCTCCCTACATCCATTAGGCCAAATCCTCCAGTGTAGCAAATGAGTCCTCCCCAACACACACACACACGCACACGCACACGCACACTCACATGCACACGCACACACACGCACACACGCACACGCACACGCATACGCTCACACACACAATTATACTTCCTTGTTACCATTTTTTTCCTTTCCTAGAACACACTCAACCATCATCTCCTACTCCAACCTGCACACATCTCTTCCATGATAGCCCAGCATTTTAAAAAAATATTTTATTTATTTATTTGACAGAGAGAGAGATCGCAAGTAGGCAGAGAGGCAGGCAGAGAGAGAGGAGGAAGCAAGCTCCCTGCTGAACAGAGAGCCCGACGTGGGCCTCGATCCCAGGACCCTGAGATCATGACCTGAGCCGAAGGCAGAGGCTTTAACCCACTGAGCCACCTAAGCGCCCGATAGTCCAACATTTTTACTGGTATCATGTATTTACAAGTTAGTCTTGGGGGGGAGGGCAAAAACAGAAACAAATACAAAAACTCATAATTTTCTCTGATCTGGCTCTGTGGCTCCAGGGCCAAGTCAGTGCCTGGAACACGGGGAGCATGAATTAGGGGACCTGTCCCAGGTTAGCCCCACCCATGTCTTTGGTCCTGCTCTGAACAAGGCATCAGTTGAGAGCTTAAGTAGAACAAGGTCAGGTAGAAGCACATAGGCCCGTAGAAACCTGGGAATCATCTTAAAGTTATCAATTAATTTCTACCTCTCTGTGTAGTTAATTTTTTTCCCCACATCCAAGTGTGGCAGGAAAGAAATCCTTCAGGATACAAAATAATCAGCCTCTTACTGTTAAGAGAGAAGCGTAAAAAACGTCTTTGCGAGTGAAGCAGGGCTTTCCAGTCCCACCCAGCACATCCTACAAGTCTCAAAACCTAAACTGCCCTTAGTATCTATTGAATCCACTGATAATTTTTTAAATGAAAATCTTAACTTCTATTACATTAATTCTAATGTTCTTGTCCTTCTGGTGTTAGGACCTAGGATGAGGTTCATGAGATGAGGATCTCATGATCCTCTTCGGAGGAAATAAACTATAACTTTCTATCTCCTTTTTAATGGAAACTTTTGCCATGCATCCAAATAGAAAAGAGACAGATGTGTACATGAACTCCCAAGGACTCCTCAGCCAGTTTCAATGGTTTTCACTGTTGTGCTGATCTTCTTTCTTTGCCCTCACTTCCTCACTCCACCTGGGATATATATTCTTTAACTTAAATAAATTTTTTTAAAGAGAGAGAGAGTGGGAGCACAGAAGGGAAGGGCAGAGAGAGAGGGAGAGAGGGAATTACCTAAGCAGGCTCCATGTTCAGTGTGGAGCCCGACACAGGGCTCGATCCCACCACCCTGAGATCATGACCTGGGCCAAAACCAAGAGTTGGACGGATGCCCAACCAACTGAGCCACCCATGCACCCTTGGAAAATTTTTCTTAAGACATGCCAGATATCAAAAACTTCGTCAGTAATTTACTTCTCTAAAGAGAACTCTTTTTATTATTAGCAGAACTGTGGTGTCATCACTCCCTCTAGTAAAATTAACAATGATTTCTTAGTTATCTTCTGCTACCCACTCAGGGATCACGTTCCCTGGCTCTTTCAGCAATGGCTCCTTGCCCTTTGCTATGTGTGAGTCAGGTGTCCAAGAGGAACTGCACATTCTCCTTCGTGTGTCTGCTGAAATCACTTTTTTCAAAAGTTTATTTTTATTTTTTTTTTGAAAAAAAAAAACAAAAAAGAATGATTTGTGACCTGGATGTGATCTATTCTGGAGGATGTTGCATGTACACTAGAGAAGAGTGTGTCTTCTGTTGCTTTGGGATGGAATGTTCTGAATATATCTGTGATGTCCATCTGGTCCAGTAGGTCATTTAAAGCCTTTATTTCCTTGTTGATCTTTTGCTATGGTTATTGTATTATTGTCAATGTGTTTCTTTGAGTTAGTTATTAATTGGTCTATATAATTGGCTACTCCCATGTTAGGGGCATAGATATTTAAAATTGTTAGATCTCCTGGTTGGACAGACCCTTGAAGTATGATCTAGTGCCCCTCTTCACCCCTTACTACAGTCTTTGGGTTGAACTCTAATCCGTCTGATGGAAGGATTGCCACCCCAGCTCTCTTTGATGTCCATTAGCATGGTAAATGGTTCTCCACCACCTCACTTTAAATCTGCAGGTGATTTGGGTCTAAAATGAGTTTCTTGGAGACAGCATATCCATGGGTCTTGTTTTTTTATCCATTGTGATACCCTGTGTCTTTTGATTGGGCATTTAGCCCATTTACATTCAGGGTAACTATTGAAAGATATGAATTTCATGCCATCGTATTGCCTGTAAGGTTACTGTTACTGTATGTTGTCTGTGTTACTTTCTGATCTGTTACTTTTAGCCTCTCTCTCTGCCTAGAGGACCTTGTTCAGTATTTTCTGTAGGGCTAGTTTGGTGTTTGCAAATTCTTTTAGTTTTTGTTTGTTCTGGAAACTTTTTATCTCTCCTTCTATTTTCCATGGTAGCCTAGCTGGATATAGTATTCTTGGTCTCATATTTTTCTTGTTTAGTGTTCTGAATATATCATGCCAGCCCCAGCAGCTCTCTGTGGATAAGTCTGCTGTCAATCTAATGTTTCTGCCATTGTAGGTTACAGGTTTCTTCTCCCGAGCTGCTTTCAGGATTTTCTCTTTGTCACTGAGACTTGTAAGTTTTACTATTGGATGACAGGGTATGGACCTTTTTTTATTGATTTTGAGGGGGTTCTCTGTGCCTTCTGGATTTTGATGCTTGTTCCTTTTGCCAAATTAGGGAAATTCTCTGCTATAATTTGCTCCAATATACCTTCTGCCCCCTCTCTCTTTCTTCTTCTTTTGGGAACCCAATTCTAATATTGTTTCAACTTATGGTATCACTTATCTCTCAGATTCTCCCCTCGTGGTCCAGTAGTTGTTTGTCTTTTTTTCCCCTCAACTTCTTTATTTTCCATCATTTGGTCTTCTATATCACTAATTCTCTCTTCTGCCTCATTTGTCCTAGCAGCAAGAGCCTCCATTTTTTTATTGCACCTCATTAATAGCTTTATTGATTTCAACTTGGTTAGATTTTAGTTCTTTTATTTCTCCAGAAAAGGATTCTATTATATATTCCATGCTTTTTTCGATCCCAGCTAGCACTGTGATAATCATCATTCTGAACTCTAGTTCTGACATATTATTAATGTCCCTATTTTTTTTTTTTAATGTCCCTATTTTTTTTAAAGATTTTATTTATTTGACAGAGAGAAAAACGGCTAGAGAGGGAACACAAGCAGGAGTGGTGAGAGAGGGAGAAGCAGGCTTCCCGCTGAACAGGGAGCCCGATATGGGACTTGATCCCGGGTCTTCGGGATCATGACCTGAGCTGAAGGCAGTCGCTTAACCAACTGAGCCACCCAGGTGCCCCTAATGTCCCTATTGATTAGGTTCCTAACAGTTGGTATGGCCTCTTGTTCTTTTTTTTTTTTTTTTGAAGTGAGTTTTTCTGCCTTGTCATTTTATCCAGAGAAGAACAAAATACTAAAAGGGTAGTGACAGCCCAGAAAAATATACACTGACCAAATCAGAAGAGACCCGAAACTGGGGGGACAAGAAAGGGGAAAAAAACTCTATCTATCTATATCTATCTGTCTCTCGCTCTCTATATATGTATGATTAGACTGCTGAATAGAACAGAGCCACACACTTGATTTGGGGTGTATTTTGGTCTGTTAGAAGAAACTGCCTCCCAAAATATTAAAGAAAGAAAAACTTATATATGTACAAAAATAAGGCTATACACGATGAAGGGATGGAATATGATTGTAAAGATGAAAATTTAAAAAGATTCTAAAAAAGGAATTGATAAGATAAGAAGTTGGTTGAAAAAAGAAAAAAAAAAGAGGAGAGAATGTGATGGAGCTGAAGACTAGAACAAAGCCATGTGCTAGATTTAGAATATTTTTATATATTAGAAGAAACTGTATCCCAAAATTTTAAAGAAAGAAAAACCTATAGCTGTACAATAAATAAGCTTAAATTCAATGAAGGGATAGAATATGACTAAAACAATGAAAATTTAAAAAGATTTTTTTAAAAAAGGTTTTAAATTTTTTTTAAAAAGGCATTGACAAGATAAAATAGTTTAAAAAGTTAAAATAGGAAAGAAAAATATTTTAAATAAAATAAGAAAAAAATTTTAAAAAAATTTAACTTTGAAAGACTAAGGAAACATGGGGTAAAAGCCATGAATTCTATGTGCTGTATTCTCCTGGCTCTGGGGTTCACAGTTCTCATTGATCCAGGAACTTGGTCTCGGCTGCCTGTTCTCGCAGGGGGGGCGGGGCCTGTTGTATTGATTCTCAGGTGTCTTTGCCCAAAGCGGAAGTGCCCCGCCCTCGCCAGGGGCAAGGCTAAGTGATCTACTGGGATTTGCTCTTGGGAGCTTTTGTTCCCTGAGTGGAGGCCAGGAATGAAGGTGGCAGGCCCCAGTCTCCCAGTGGAGCACACGGGACCCCACTCGTCAGTGCGCCCCAGAGAAAAGCTGTCAATCACGCCTGTGTCCCTGGTTTCCGGCTGCACTCCGGGTCACCCGGCCTGTGACGGAGAGTTTCCGTCTCTGGAGCTCGGCCGTTTGGAGTCTCCAAACCCAGCGGATTCCTGCAGTGCACTCCCGTGCCACCCCTTCCAGTGGAGGAAGGAGGGGGTCTCCCCGGATCTGCCACTTGTGGGGTCCCTGCTTGGAGAGAAGTAGCCCGACTTTGCCTTGGATCATGGTTTAAGGTAAGCCCCGAGCTGAGTGTTCCCTCCTCGGCTCCGTCTCTGCTGCCGGCTTCCCTGCTCAGACACCTGGGAGCTCTGCCATGCTCAAGCATCCTGGGTCCTTCTGGGACCCCGCTGTCCCCATGAGGGCTCCACCTCCCTGCTTGGACCCCGGGGCAACATCACTCAGTGGAGCAGACTTCTAAAGCTTCCGATTTTGTGCTCCGTGGCTCTCCTGCTGCCCAGGAGTCACCCCCCCCCACAGTCTGTCCTCCCCAATGTCACCTCCGATTCATCTGTTCACGCCTCCTACCTTCCAGAAAGTGGTCACTTTTCTATTCCTAGAATTGCTGCTCTTCTTCTCTTCGATCTCCTGTTGAGTCTGTAGGTGTTCTGACTGGTTTGATAACCATCTAGCTGAATTCCTGGGACCCGATTATATTTAGGTCTCCTCCTCCTCCGTCCTCGTGCTCCTCTCCCCAAAATAGCTTTTGATCTCTCACAGTCCCCTGCCCTTGCCTCTCCTTGTTGTGCTATTTATTTGTTGAAGAAGCCACAGCACTTGTCTGCTTGGGTTATTCTCCATCTGGATTTGGCCGACCACGTCTTTGTGATGTCATTTTCGTGGCCTTCCGTTGCCTGTATTTCCCCAAAGCTCACAGCTAATGCTGGAGGTTTGATTAGATTTGGTTTATCTTTTGGAAGGATGTGTTCATGGGGTGGCTTCCTCTGGCTTGCCCTCTGGAGACCCCGGTTTGCCGATTGTTTTCCACGAGAGATGTTCCAAAAGACTGGTGCTGAGTGAGGTTCTTTTTGACTCCAAATGTGGAGCTCAGGTTTCTGTTCAATTTTCGGAAGCACTAATACATAAGTGAGACTTTTTATTGTGTTACTTTTTATTTGGTATGTTTATATGTGTCTAGGGTCTCTTTCTTGGTGTATGTCTTACTCTTTATGGGGCTAAAAGGTAAAGAACAGGATAACTGAGACTGTGGGAACGTACTTGTTGACATTTCCTAGAAGTGTCCAATTAGCTCATCTGATGGTCTCTGGGCTAGAGAGGTTTTCTTTATTTAGATTTCTTAGCCAAGCCTGAGAAGGACATTATGTTTGGAAATTCTTGGGAGAAAAAGAGCCACTGGGGAGTGCTAAATCTCCAGGGTCCTTCAACAGAATCCCTTTAGAGTCACATGCAGACAAGTGTCCCCTTGCTGTGGGTGCCTGTGACACAGGTCATTTATACAGAAAATAATCTGTAAGTAATTGCAATTTATAGGTCCAATGCTATTTAATGCAAGTTCCCTCAGGATTTTTTATGGAATTTGGAAACACTATTCAAAACATTATATGGCAGAGAAAATACACCAACATAGCTGGGCCAGAGAGGGCTGGCTGTGGACCACAGGAGCCGCCCGTGTCCCATCGGTAGTGAAGAGCCTCCTGCTGGTGGGAGACTGGCCAGGCGGTCCATGTTCATCACTTGTTTGTGTTGAGGGGTGGGCCTGGGACCTGTTATGAGAACAGGTCTCCTTCCTCTCTCCTTCCCTACTTGTGGGCAGAGGCAGGTGGTGATGAGGCCCCACGTGCCCGGGGAGCCCAGGATGGGAGGGCTCTGGGTTGTGATTCATGACTTGGAGCAAAGCCACCTGCCACCCAGAGTGCTTGTCTCGGACAGTTTGATGAGTGAGAGATAAACTTTGTGTTAAACGCTGAATTTGGATTAGAATACTAGAATATATTTATTCTAGCAATCTGACATTTCTTTGATAATACGAAAATATTGAGTGAGGGGTCATCTCCATGATACACCCCACGGTGCAGAGGGTAGTTCCATCACAACCGGATTGGGGACAATCCTACAATTGCCTTCCGTGAAGTTTGTTTGTTTGTTTGTTTAAGATTTTATTTATTTATCTGACAGAGAGAAACACAGCGAGAGAGGGAACACAAGCAGGGGGAGTGAGAGAGGGAGAAGCAGGCTTCCTGCCGAGCAGGGACCCCGATGTGGGGCTCGATCCCGGGTCTCCGGGATCATGACCTGAGCCGAAGGCAGTCGCTTAACCAACTGAGCCACCCAGGCGCCCCCTTCCGTGAAGTTTTAAATGTGCATATTTTCACCAATACAATTATTCCAAACCGGGGTATTGCTGGTTTTTGTTTTTGTTTTTTGCCAATCTAACGAAATGCATTCATTGAAAAGAAATATAAAAGTTGACTTTTGAGTTTGAGTAGGATTTTATGTATTTTTAAAGGCTTTTATTTCTTCCTTTTTGTTCTAATGGGGGGAAGGCTGTCAGCCTGTATTATTATTTCTAAAATATAGCATTTCCTAAGATAACTGAATATTACTCATTTCTCTGTTAAATATATAATACACTTTTTAAAAGATTTTATTTTTAAGTAACCTCTACACCCAACATAGAGCTTGAACTCACAGCCTCGAGATCAGGAGTCACACATCCCACTGACTCAGCCAGCCAGGCGTCCCGTAAATATATTACAGGCCCCATTCCTAATCATAATAATTTGATTCCTAATTCCATAATAATTCCTGATCATCATAATTTGGTCTATTGATTCATTTTAGTTGTTTAAATATTCAAATTCATAGGAATTATCAGTGATAACTTTTAGGTTTAATTTATTATTTTTATTATTTTAAGATTTTATTTATTTATTTGAGAGAGAGAGAGAGAGAGAGCATGCAATAAAGCAAGGGGGGGGAAGGGAGAGAGAAAATCTCAAGCAGACTTCCCACTGAGCATGGAGCTCAATGTGGGGCTCAGTCCCAGGACCCCAGGATCATGACCTGACCCAAAGTTAGATGCTTAATGGACTGAGACACCCAGGCACACGTTGGTTTCATTTATTTTTAAGCGGGTAGCAATTTTCTTCCTCATATCTAGTACATATTGTCTTCTATCATCTTTTTTTTAAGATTTTCTTTCTTTATTTGACAGAGAGAGATCATAAAAAGGCAGAGAGAGAGGAGGAAGCAGGCTCCCTGCTGAGCAGAGAGCCCAATGCGGTCCTTGATCCCAGGACCCTGAGACCATGACCTGAGCTGAAGGCAGAGGCTTTAACCCACTGAGCCACTCAGGTGCCCTGTCTTCTATAATCTTAAAAATAGTTTTGCAGTCTCTGGGACGCCTGGGTGACTCAGTTGGTTGGGTGACTGCCTTCTGCTCAGGTCATGATCCTGGAGACCCGGGATCGAGTCCCACATTGGGCTCCCTGCTCGGCGGGAAGCCTACTTCTCCCTCTCTCACTCCCCCTGCTTGTGTTCCCTCTCTGGCCGTGTTTCTCTCTGTCAAATAAATAAAAATCTTTTTAAAAAAGTAGTTTTGCAGTCTCATTATGCTTAGCTGTCTACTTCATTAAGGTTTTATCTTCTTTCTTAAAAATGTGAAGTCTAGGAAGCTGTAGAGGGTTTGCGCACTTGTTATGGTGAGGCTGCTCTTGCTGCTATATTCTCAGCCGGTGATGGATAATGTGAAAGTCTTATATTTCCAGTAAGTAGTGTTTTATCTTAATTTTTTATTTTTTTAAAGTTGATTTATTTTTAAGCGCTCTCTACCCCTAGTGTGGGGCTTGAACTCACAGCCTGGAGATCAAGAGTTGCGTGCTCCTCTGAGCTCAGTCAGCCAGGTACCCCCAGTAAGGAGTATTTTTTAAGAAATATTTCTTATCTCATGGAAAAAGACAAAATGTAATATTAATTTGACTACTAATAAAACAGATTCTAGTATAACCTTATTCAATATATTTAGTTCTTCTTTTGTGGACTCTCTGTGTGAGCCCTTCGCCCATATACTAGTGCTCATTCAATAAAAAAAAAAAGATATATTTGATTTTTAAAGATTTTGCCAGAAAAATACTTACATGATCATGAGCTCCTTGGAATACTCCACATACCAATGGTGCTTACTAAAGAACAATTAAATAGTATATTCTCCATCAGGAAGAGCATGTCTGAAATGACATGATCTTGAAAATAAAATATCAGAACAAAAGTTTTGTATGATTTACATATAACAAAGAACCCTAAAATCTTAGTCCCTTTGACTGAGTTAGGGGCTTATGCAACACTCCTTTTCCGAAAAGATTATACAAAATATAAAACAGACATAAATAATGTGGACGGTAAAGTATAAAAACGGTTGGTGCAATAAAATAAAAAGAATCTCAAAATCATGAAATGCCAAAGGCTGAAGTTTATTACACGAGTTCATGATTGATTTTGTCTCTGTGAGTTACCAAATACTCCAAAATTTCATTTCAAGGCTCAAGTATTTGCCCAGCCACCTGGGACAGAGAGTTTATGGGAAAGTTTGCAGAAAATAAAGAGTTCAAAGTTCTTGAAACTCACACTGTCTTTCTCCATCTCTAATCTTCATGGCTCTCACTGGCCTCTGCTATTCTGCAAGGACACGGGGGCTCAAGCTGCTCTCATGCGGGGACTCATGCGGGGAAGAGTCCCGCGGGAGGGGGCAGTCAGGTAATTATTCCCCAGTGTGGCTACTCACGTGTCCCCAGAGCCAACACCTTACTCCGCGTGGGGAGAATGATAAGATGAGAGGCTCTGTCCTCTCCGCAGGAGGCTTATAGGAACTCCTGCCTGTTCATCTCAAGTGGGGATTCCTTTTCTGGGGAAGGAAGGACAAGATGGTGGCAGGTGAGCTCCCTGCTTCAATGTTGCAGTTCAATGATCACAAACAAATAGGCACTGACTTCCTCGCCCTTGCCCAGTTTTGGGGTGGATTCTCAGGAAGGCAAGGTGTGCCCACCTGCAAATCCAGGAGGTGTGCAAAGGTTTCAAGGTCAGTGATGAGGAAAATAAGGCAAACAGGAAGCGAGGGAGTGCAGATGTACCAAAGAAGCTGGTTTTGTGAGGCTTACATTCATCGTCAAGTGGCCAGAGGAAAGATGATGGGGCCATCACCTGAGGGTCCGGATTCCGGGCTTACCAACCACAAGGTGGACATGAGGACCCACCCAGGAAGACCCTTGAGTCTTCATTTTTGCCCAAGTTCAAGGACTGTACAGCAGATAAGGAGCTCATTCCAGAGATGCTATAAAGTAATCATGGTCTCCACATCCAGGGCGCTTCCAAGCCAGAAGGTCTGGGAGCGTGGAAGTGTGTTTTGGAGATTTAGAAAGATCTAGAGGAGGGGAGGTGGTTCATGGGTTTGATAATGAGTATTTTGCTATTTCTTCTTTGCATAAACTTGCCAGCGTAGCAGTCTTGTGGTGTGTGTGTGTGTGGTCATTTTCTACTTTCGATTCCCTTCTGTTTAACATTACTTTTACTTATTTAAATTTTTAAAAAGATTTTATTTACTTGAGAGAGAGAAAGAGAGCATGAGATGGGGTGGGAGGAAGCAGAGGGAGAGAGAGATGCAGGGTCCCCGATGAGCAGGGAGCCTGAGGTGGGACTCGATCCTAGGACCCCAGGATCATGACCTGAGCCAAAGGCAGTCGCCCAACCAACTCAGCCACCCAGGTGCCACTTACTGAAAATAATTTATACACCCAATGGGGAGTTGAACTCACAACCCTGCAATCACGAACCACATGTTCCACCGACTGAGCCAGCCAGGTGCCCCAACATTGCTTTTCCTTTTGATACGGTATTCCTTTTTTGATATTTACAGCTCATCAGTTAACACTGAGATGTAGGGACATTTTCAGGGGAATATTTGAATCATCACCCAAACTGAAGGATTAAATCTTCTCTAAACATGGCAATGCCTTTTTTTTTTCTTTTTTCTTAAGCAGTGAAACAAGCAAATCTGATAAGTTTTTGTTTTAGACATGACTGAAACTTGAACTAAAGGCTTGGATCAAACTAATACACGTAACAGAAATCTTTAATCATCAGAGACTCAATTAATTGCTATCTAAGGTCTCATTTTTATTATTTTAAGATTTCTTTTATTATTTACCAAAAGATAGAATAATACAGTTATGAAATACAAATAAATAAATAGATACCTTCCTGGGCTACAATTAGCAATGTGACTCAAAAGTCTTTAGAAAAATCTATTTACTTTTAGGTTCCACAATTTCACTTATAAAAGTGTATCCAAAGGAAATATTGTCCATGATGTGATTGTTTGCCCAGCAAATGGTACCTTCTCTTTCCTACCCACACCCCAAATTCCCCCTGTAGAAGTCACCCCTCCGCATGGGCATCCAGTGTCCTCGGAGAGCACGTGGACTGGTTTAGGGTGGGCATGTGCCTCGTCTAGGGTTGTATCTGTCAGTCTCAGAATTTGTGCAGGAACAAAACAGACTCTCTTTTGTAGGGAGTAGATATAAGCCTGGACTTCTTAAATGTCATCTTGTGGAGAAGGCCCCGCTTTGAAAGTCAAGCCAATGCAGAGAACACAAAGACTGACCATGTAGACTTAGAATGGAGTGCACCCCCACTCTCAGTGGGAGCATGGGCTCTTTGAGGGCAGGACTTGCTCACTGCTGTGTTACCCATTACCCACAATAGTGCTTGACGTAGGAAGGATGTTAGGGTTCAAAGCCGATGGCCAAGAAAGAATTCTTGAGACCTCTTTGGTGCAAAAAGTTGGTTTTATTCAAGCACGGATACAGGGCCCGTGGGCAGAAGGAGCTGCTCTGGGGTCATGAGGAGTGGCCCATGATATACTTTCAAACTGGGAGGGGGTTAGGGAACGTGTAAATCTCTAAGGAATTTTGGAGGTAAGGTTTCCAGGACCCCGAGAAGGCTAACTATTGTTGGGAAAAGGTCATTTATTACTGTCTAATAAACCTGAGTCATGAGGCCCTTCAGATGTATATTGGTGGGCCATAGGCTTGGGGGATGATTGCCAACATGGATCTTGAGGGGGTAGAGACAAAGGGAGTTTCCAAAGGAATTTTTATGTGTTAAAGTAGACTCACAGGATTTGGGGGTCAGGCTTTTGCCCTCAGCAACGTATCAGCACCGAGGCAGCTGAATCCCTAGAAGAAGGTCACTCTGCCTGTTTGAAGGACTCGTCCATACGCTGTGCGCAGTAAGGACATTTAATCATTTCTCTTCTGCCTTTGTTTCCCACATCAATGCTTGGTATTTAATGAATGAAAACGTTGGATAAGAGAAGTTCTTGATGACATTATTTGAGTACCTGGATACAATGGTGCTTCCTTCTAGAATTTCCCCGGGTTTTGAAATTATGAGTTGATTTTTTTTTTTTCTTAAGGCAGGGTACCTAGGCTTACACCAACTAAGCATTATTCATATATGAGAGATAAGCAAAGATTCTGCTGGATAAAGCTCATATGGAATTTTTCCTGACGCCCGTATACTTCAGATTTCATTAGCCAGTGAGGACAAACATTACCCAAAGTATAGACGTGTGCTCTGAAACACCACAAACTTAAATAAGAAACATAGTCTTTTCTAGAATGCCCTGCCTCACTCAGTTCTCAGAATCCCTAGTAGGGAATATAGGAGTACTTGAAATTTCTGTGAAATTTCTCAAATTGATGGCTTTGTAGGTCCCGGGGGCATCATGTCTCTGTAGGGAGGGGATCAGTTGCCCCTTCTGTGGCTTGCATGGTCTTAGACTCCCCTATTTCTTCTACCTCTTCATGAATCACTAACGTGAGAGTGTGTGTGCTCAAATCAATGCAGTGGACTTCTGAATCTCAGCACAGGTCCAGCAAAAACACTTGCCATATTTAAATAGTTGAAAACTAGAATCAGCATAAATGTAACACAATACAACCCATAAGCAAAGTGCATAGAAAGACCTATACCCGGCAAAGTATTATGCAGTGATCAAAAAAACTTTTAATGCACTGATTTACTCATTTGACAACTATTTCTTGAGCAAGAAATATGGGTCCTCCCCTGGGTTAGGCCCCCAAAAAAGACAGGGGAGGAGGTTGTAGATCTGAACCATTGTGTCGTGGTCAAGCTGGTCATTAATCAGGTAAACAAAGAGATGAACTGATCAGTGGTAGAGCCAGGATAGGGCTGTGACAGAGGGTCAGAGTCTGTGACAGACGGTAAGGAAGAAGAGCCTATTTTTCATGGGGTGCTCGGTGAGGGGTTCGTCTAAAAGACACTTATTGTGTTTAGTCGGAGGCTTAAAGAATGGGCAAATCTAGCTGAGAATAGAACAGTGAAAAAGGTGATTATAATAAGAAATGTATCTTTGGTCTTTATCCTGTTTCTAGCACAGAGCTTCTAAAACCCTTGGCACTTCTTAAGTGATGAGAGATAAAAAGGTGTCCTTTTGTTATATTAGTGGGGCATTTGGACCTCGCCTAAGGATGGGGGCTGGTTGCCACAGTTCCGCCAACCTTGAATAGAGGGTCGGAATTTCTGGCTTCCTCCCCAGACCTCCTGGAGGCTCAACCCATTTCCAATGGCCGATCATTGAATCAATCATGCCTGTATACTGAAATCTCCATAAAACCCTCAAAAAGAGGGAGTAGAGCGGGCTCCCAGGTTGGTGAGCATGTGAGATAAGGAAATGCTATGAATGTTCAATGCAGTAGAAGCATGTCCTAAATACCATCTATAGATTCGGTCCCTTTGTCTTCACCAGGACCCCATAAAGGAGTCCCATTTACAATGCCCATTTACAGATATGGAAATGGAGTTCGCTTAAGAGACGTGCCCAGACCAGCCCTTTGGTATGGATTTCTATGGGGAGTTACGGAAATGATCTGCAATTTAGAGGTGATTCGTACCTCAAGAAATCTGCCCTAAGAAAGGAAATGTGTCGGAAATTACAGGCAGAATGACAGTCTTCAGATCTGGGGCAGGGGATCGGTTTGCAGAGTGCGTGTTCCCAGCTACTAATCTGCGCACCATTCATTCCTTAGATCATGGAAGGGAGGCACGATTTTTACTCTATAGGGAGAAAATAATTCCCTGCTTTGAAGATTAAAACCACTGTAACCCATGGATGCTTTCAAAATTAACTGAAGCCAGTGCCGCTGTTTGGAGATCCGTGGAGGGTGGTATTTGCGGTGCCCTCACTTAACATGAGCACCAGGGAGCTGAGGTTATGGCTCCTTACAGGAGCAGGTGTGACCTCTCATTAGAGGTCACATTATATGGGATAACAATGTGCACATTTCAAAACAGTGTGTGTGTGTGTGTGATGTCATATGCCGACAAAACTACACTCTGAATGACTGATGGTTTTTGACACACAGCCCATGTGTTTGGGACACAATGTTCATATATATCTAGATACTCAAAACTTAATGACTTGGGGCGCCTGGCTGGCTCAGTTGGTTAAGCGTCTGCCTTCGGCTCAGTTCATGATCTCAGGGTCCTGGGATCGAGTCCCACGTCAGGCTCCCTCCTCCACAGGGAGCGTACTTCTCCATCCTCCCCCATTTGTTCCCATGCTGTCTCTCAAATAAATAAAATCCTTAACATGATCATTTATGATCTGTCTTGGGTCTGTTTGAGTGGCCTGGGCTCAGTGGCCCAGGTGCTCAGGCGTCTCTCGCCACGCTGCTGTCGGATGGTGGCTTGGGTGGCTGCCATCTGAGGCTGTGACCGCGCTGGGCACCCACTTGGGCGCATCGACACGGCAGCTGATGTTGGCACATGCCCGACTCATGTTCTGTTCCCTACTTCTGCGTCTAGGCACTGTTGATTCGGTGCCCATTAACTTCCTGTGGGCTCCATTTCCTCCCGGTAAGATGGGAGGTGTAGGTATTGCCTGTGATGACCCGTTCATTGTTCATGGAGCCATGCTTTACGTGGCCCTTGATAAAGTCAGCTGCTAGTTTTACAAAGATGACAAAGAGGTAATATACCTCAAGTGCCTCTCGCTGGGTCTTATTCTTGGGGGCTGTGCCACAAATGGTAGTCGTGGAATTAGTGGCTTTTCATGTTACCATTCACAGCCACACGTGGCTCTGTGAATGCCAGCTTTCGGACCCACTATCCTTGCTCCTTTGCTTTCATGAAGAAAGATTAATAAAGAAGCCTTCCCCAGTCACGAAGCAACGATGGGCTGGAATTTTATTGAAGATGAAGTAATTCTATTAGTGTTCCAAAATTCACCTATTGAAGATGAAATAAAACGAAAGGCAGTTTTATCTTCATATGCTTTTCCCTGTCCTTGAGATATGTCTGTTGAAAGCTGCAGGTGCTTTCTTTTCTTGAAGCATTTAAATGTGTCCCTTTTATATCAGTAATAGTTGAATTAATGGAGGTGCTCAGGGCAGGCAGGGGACAGCCTGAATGGCATGAGCCCTGGCCTCCTCCACTGGGTGCCACTCTACAGAAACACAGCACCATTTGTTGAATGTCAAGTAAATTAATCTGTCAGACCTGGGAACACTTGCGTGGCCGCATCATAGCCTTTAGATAGTTGAATACCGTAATACCTCAGGATCCTGCTTCAAGTTAAAATATCGGGGTGGGCACCATTCTTTGCAGCAGGACAATTTTTCAACAGTTTTAAAGTCCTCACAGGAGGGCAAGGTCTTATCTGGACCTTGTACGCAGAATTCTTGACACAGGTCAGCTCTTGGCAACAACTGTATTTAGCTAGATTAATATGCACATTACCAAGCAAAGGCAGGTAGTTACTTAATGGAGCGTGAAATGACTTCAATCTGTAAAGCTCACTGTGGATACAGAGACCGACCCCTGGGTCCCGGGTTTTGTCAGTGCTCAGCCCTGCAACTTGACCTGGGAGGGGTCTCTGGGGCTGGGACCCGGATCTAGGGAAGACCCCTGCCTGACATACTCTCTCTTTAACTTTTCCTTTGTCATGCGATTACAGACATAACTAGATGAAATCATTTGCAAAATTAACGTGGTTTTTTTTGGGGGGAAGTCACATTCCTGAATATAATATTAGCTGGGGAGGCAAATTACGAGGCAGAAGCGGGCAAGGACAGCAGTGAGCACGCACTCTGGTACAGGGAAGAGCCAGCGCTCCGCTCCAGGACTCTGTCTCCAGACAATGTGGACTCAAAGCCGATTAATCTTCCGTATTTTATTTTTCAAAGTAAGCTCTGTACCCGAGGTGGTGGGACTTGAACTCACGACCCTGAGATTGATCAAGATTCCCATACTCTACCGATGGAGCCAGCCAGGCACCCCTTTTCCAAATTTTAAAAGGAAGGAGTTGCTATTTTTATATATAATATTGTGTTTCGATGTTGATCGTGGATTTAATTAAAGAATGCACCCAGAGTGGCCATTCCACAGAAGACAAAGGTCTGGTTGCTTTTTGCCTCCAGGGTTGGCCTTGGATCCAAAGGAGAAAGACCCTTCCGTTCATTCTCACTCCGTCTCTAGACACTAGCGTGCCGTCCCACACAGCAGACAACTCCATCTGTATTTATTAAACGAATAAGTTTGAGAAATGAAAAGCCACCATGTAAATAGTTGACATCTGCGGACAAGGAATGCCGTTCATCCCAGACAGGAAATGTGAGAATCGACGTGAATTTCTAGCCGCGAATAGCTCACAGTTACTAAGTTCCTTTGAGTTTGTTTTTGATTTCCTGTTATGAAAGAAAAGGAGACAAGGATGTGGGTGGAGTATCATTACAGGAAAGAGAACTCAGCTCTCAAATGTCATGCAAAGTGGAAAGGGCCCCATTACAGAGTTCATTGTCAATCTTTGCAATTTCAAGGTTAGAGAAAAGGGTCATTGGCTTGTTTTGGTTTCCATTAACTAAGATATTTACTAAGAAGCTTTCTAGAAACATCTTCAACTTATGCCCCTGGGCTGAGGGCAGCATGAATCAAAATCTGCACAAAAACAATGTTGAACTAACAAGAATATCATTAATATTATCAGTCCTCTAACCCTCTGTAAATGTCAGTGCCTGAGCTCCATTACACATCACTTATTCTTTGGAAAATGAGGTCACAGGATGCGAGAGGACCACACAGTCAAGCCCAGAAATGGGGATGCGAGTATGAGTCCCTCAGTGAGGGGCTCCCTGAGGCTCTGCCCACAGCCAGCCTGGGGCCTGCAGGGGTCACTTGCCCAACCCGCCACTTCTCCCCATCGCACCCCCAAAACCCATCGGCAGACCTGGCTCTGTAGCAGGATGGTCCATCGGATAGGCTGTCGCCAGCCCTCTATGTCACCGTCCCCTTGTCTTTCTGTGAGTTCTGCACCAGCAGAACCAGGTGTCCCAGCCACATCACAGGGCTCCTTCTGCAGGGTGGCTCCCTATTTGGGAGTGATTTTTCTACATAGGGCCCGATGTGACGGCATTGCCCCACCGCTGCGGTCTTGGGCTTCCACTCCTGGGTGGTACGGTGGGGTCAGATCCTGCATATGTGTCGGTGGAAGCCAGAGCTGGTGACGGCCCCTCCCTCTCTCCCTCCCTCCCTGCCTTCCTTCCTCTCTTCCTCCCTTCCTCCTCCCTCCTCCCCTTCCTCCCTTCCTCCCTTCCTCTCTCCTTCTGGGAGATTCCTATCTTGGTTTCTGGCTGCATGTTGCCAGCTGTGTGGCCTTGGGCGGACCCCCTGAGCCACTATTTCCCCATCAAATAGTGGGGACCATCGCATCCACCTTGCATCGTGGCTGGGAGCTTAAAGAGGGACAGACGGGGAGAACGACTACACATTATTGCTCAAGAACTATTTTTTGATTGCTTACAGTACAGGAGAGAAGGAAAAGTGAAATACTCTTTTATTCCCCCCATAACGCCACTCATTTGAAGAACATCTTTAGGACTTTGGGATCAGTGCTCTACGATTTCCTGAGGAGATGACCGGATGAGAGAAGGCCCAGCCTTTGGTGGTTTTGCCCATTACCGGGAAGGGCTGGGGCACTGAGCTCCTGGAGGGGCTGGTCCATGCGCCCGCCCACAGGCCCCTGAGGGTAGGTGGCCAGGGGGACACACCTCTTTGAGAGGGCTGCTGAGAGGTGGGCATGGCCGACAGAAGGGCTCAGTCCCTCAAGCACCTTGGGGCAGCCACCAGAAAGGAAGGGGAGGGGAGCCGTTTCTCTGCGGCCTTTTTCCTAACAGTGGGGGCCATCCACAGGCTCCCTGGGGGCAGGGCCCAGGCGGCGGGAAGCACCTCATTTTTGCTGATGCTTTGTGCGAGGCACACCAGTTCTCAGACTTTCATTTCCCAGTTTCAGGGGGCAGCATCTGGGAGGAAGGCGGTGAGTTCCTTCTCTGGGCGGCTTTGGCGCAGGGCTGGGCAGGACCGCTGAGCAGGCTCCGTCCTGGGCTCTGCCGCCGCTACAGGTTCCACTTAGCAGCGCAGGGTGGGCAGACGGAGCCGCACCCCACTTTGCGGTCTCTCCGTCGGTGCTGGCTGGGGGGCAAGGACCTGGAAGGGCCCTGACGGCTGGCTGGCTGCAGGGCAGGGCAGGGACGCGATCTCCCTCCTGGAATCCTGAGCAACAGTGTGTGTGTCCATTGCCCTGCTTTGCTTGTAAGGAAAGCTCATTTGTCGAGAAGTGACTGTCACAAGCCGTCTAACACAACGTGAGCGCCACGATGATCTGATGTGATGATTCTGCCCACGAGAGCCAAGGGCATGGGAGAGACATGGCCACGAATTCACAGACTCTCTTCCTAACGTCTGAAAGCCCATAGGGGAGCCCAGATGCCTATCAGGCCCCCGCCTTCTTCTCTCCATCCTCTTCCGGAAAAGGATCGGAGAGCCCCAGACTGGGAGGGTATCTTCGGCCTCCTCGCTCTTGGGGAACTGTTCACCATTTTCAAATCGGAGATGCTGCTGTCTGCTTAGCAAAGGGGCCACAGGCTGGGCAGCTTAGGAATGTTTCACAAAGAGTCCTTGTCAGCTCCCAGGCAGCAGGAAGTCTTTACATAGTAATCGGATGTCCCCAGGCGGTCCTAAGCAGGGGGAAACCTTGTGGGACTGCCTCGGTTAGGCTCATTGAGATGTATCTTTTGTGCTAGCTCTGCAGAGGAGCCAGGCCTTCTTGTCCCTAGAGCAATCATGTTATTAAGAAATAGCAAAGGTGAGGCGCCTGAGTGGGCTCAGACAGTTAAATATCTATCTGCCTTTGGCTCAGGTCATTATCATTGTGTCCTGGATGATCCCCTTACCGGGCTCCTTGCTCCGTGGGAAGCCGACTTCTCTCTCTCCTACTCCCCCTGCTTGTGTTCCCTCTCTTGCTCTCTCTGTCATAAATAAATAAAATCCTAAAGGAAAGAAAGAAAGAGAGAGAGAGAGAGAGAGAGAGAGAGAGAGAGAGAGAAGGAAGGAAGGAAGGAAGGAAGGAAGGAAAGAAAGAAAGAAAGAAAGAAAGAAAGAAAGAAAGAAAGAAAGAAACAGCAAAGGTGATTACCCTCTAAAAGGCATCCCTGTAGGAACCAACCAGGGGAGAGAGCTAGAAGGCAGTAAGCCTTTAGCTAAATGGTCCAGCAGCCTGGGCTGCAGAACGGGCGATGTCGGCAGTCTGGTGACTGGGATCTGCCTTGTCCTCCAAGACTGCCTCACGCTAGACCCAGTTTTTCTGTCTGTAACAGGCGTGCTGCATCCAAAGGTCAGGATCAATTACAAGGAAGGACGTGAAGCACTCAGGCAAATTGCACTGGGGTAGACTATCGATCCATAAACTTGGCTTTTGCAGGTTTTTCTGGCTAGACATTTACATTTAGATCCTCCTGACATTTCGTGTAACACCTGCTCTCTTCATAGAAACCCTTTAGATACCCCAGTAACTTTTAATATTTTGGCCTTTAAGGAGGAAGCAAAACCTCACATAAGCCAATACTGGGACTTGTGAGCTATTTCAGCGGTTTGCGGGGGGCGGGTGGGAGGGGAGAGCATTAGATAAATGGTTGACTTCTAGTCGGTTCGTGAGCATTTGCTAGATTAACACTGCCCCAAAAAGGCAGAACTGAGGATAACCTCTCCTAGGTAGCTCACTTTGAAAATAGGGAATATTGCTCATGCCCAGGAACCAGAGCAGAGGATAGAGGGATGGCCGATATTTTGGAAGTTGCTATCCTCTCTGAAAGGACCTCAGACTCCTATTTCATAATTAACTTTTCCTGATATGGCCAAAATAATGTGGTCGTTTACACACGAGTTCAGAGAAGACAAGGGGTTAAAGCGCTTGTGGAATTCCTTCGTTCTGCCTCAATATCCCACAGCAAAGGCAATTCTTGGGAGAAGAGATAAAAATCATTAATAAGCACATGAAAGAAACATTGATCATGGACAGAAGAATCAATGGAAATAAAAGAATAATGAAAAGCTTTTACTGTGTTTCACTCATGGCAGGTTAGGCAATTTTGGAATAATTCAAAGGTAACTAACCCTCCCCTTGAGGACAACGGGGAAAGAATGAATGCAAATCACAGTGAATGGGTTTATCAGTAAAGAATTCTCAGGCAGGTATCCAGAGTTTTATAGAGACCCTGACCTAAGATTCTGAGACCTGTCTCTTCCCGAGGCAAGTTCCAGGGGGATTAGCTGAGATCCTGACGCCTGAGAGGCTCATTTAACAGCTAGTATGACCAGGGTGAAGAGGATGGAGTTTAGGAGCTTGGTGAACCCTCTACCTTCTGTTTGGGTCTTGTTAAAAGTAAATGTGGGGCGCCTGGGTGGCTCAGTGGGTTAAAGCCTCTGCCTTCAGCTCAGGTCATGATCTCAGGGTCCTGGGATCGAGGCCGCGGGGAGCCTGCTTCATCCTCTCTCTCTGCCTACTTGTGATCTCTCTCTGTCAAATAAATAAATAAAATCTTTTTTAAAAAAATAAGAGAGTGAATGTGAACCTGAATGAGGCTTCACAAAGACTGCATCTCAGCCCAATCCCATTCATTATTTTTCCCCCCAGATGGTGTCGACTAAAACAGATCTAGACTCAGGTAAGGAGAAGCTTTATGCAAAACAATTATTCAAATAAGGGGTGTGGGGACTCAGGGAGAGGCAATAGGGAAATACTCGACCATTGAGATAAGCCTGGCTCTCCAGCTGCAGGCCGAAAAAGAGCTTTTCTTTCATAAGGAGGAGTCCCCAAGGCAGGAAGAGTCAGGTGCAATGAGCTGGTGGATTCATATCACCATTAGTGGAGGACTGTTCTTCCCAAAGGTCAGTTGCTTGTCAGCAGAGGAGGTTAGGAGAGGTTGTTCCTTCTTCTCCAGCTCAGGGGTGGGGGCCAAGATACAAGACAAGAGGTCAGGTGCAGTCTTATCTAACCGCAGGGAGAAGGATGTTCTTCTGCGGGCTCTGCAGACCATTTCTGCTCCCTGAGAGCAAGGACCCATGGAAACTTTATCACTCTCAGTACCCAGGCGAGCTGGCCTATCCATAGGTGGGATGGCCCACGTGAACTTATGTGGCACGTTAAGAGTGGTCTTTTTCTTTCTCCTGCACATCTGCAGTTCCGTATTTTCTGCCACTTGCCCGCCTTAGGTTGTTGTGGTGTTATATGAGAAAATGCACATAATTGGGATGCATGGGTGGCTCAGTCATTGAGCATTTGCCTTCGGCTCAGGTCATGATCCTGGAGACCTGGGATCGAGTCCCACATCGGGCTCCCCGCTCTGCAGGAAGCCTGCTTCTCCCTCTCTCGCTCCCCCTGCTTGTGTTCCCTCTCTAGCTGTGTTTCTCTCTGTCAAATAAATAAAATATTTTTAAAAAGAAAAAAGAAAACATGCGTAATTGGAAACACGATGCCTAGCACACAGCCACTGTTCAAATGTCACTCATAGTTCTCATCATCACCGTGAAATTAATGTGGGGAAAATTCCTTATAAAAGAACAAAGTAGAAAAATCAGGATCCCACAGAACCTTCTATTTCTACCAAAAAATTTCCCCATACGAACAAACAAAGCCCCGACCTCAGCTCTTACTCCTCTAACCAGATGATTTTGAAAGTGTTTGCAATGAATGCCTCCTAAACCTTTGGAGGGCATCTGAGACAATATTCCCACACCTGGTTATTGTCGTTACTCAGCTAGTGTACTCAGTGTTACTCAGCTAGACCCCTGGAAGATCCGAGGTCATCTCTGCAGACCCTGGGAGCCTTCCTCCATCCTGGATCCACCTGGGGAAGACTTGAGTGTGTCCTGGCGTCATCTTGCCATCTGTGGGGGCTTTGGGGATTCCAGGAGCTGGACTCCCATACTTATGCTCTGGTTTACCATTCTGGAAGCATTTCAAGGGCTGGTTTTAGGAGTACCTTCCTCCCTGCCCCCTAATCCTGAAATACCTGTCTCTGGATTTTTTTTCTTTCAATTTGCCCTAAAAGTTAGAAAGGGAGGGGAATATTACCAAGAGTGCTTGATTTTCTTACCCAATTCTCAGTAGTTAATTGTGTCTGATAACTTTATGCGCTGTACAGAAGCCTGGGATGTGGGTTCTGTGGCAAAAAGATGAGGGGGGTTTTGTTCTTGGTCATTTCACTTCAATCTGAGGTTCAGCTTGGTCACTGGGGATGGTGTCCTTACTTGGGCTTGAGCACGTTTGAGCCCAACTTGGCTGGAGCTGGTGAGTCCCAGACCTGTCACTCAAGCCAAATTAGAGTGTAAGGAAGGGAGCCACTGAGTAGAAAACCAGATTATGAGCTTGGGCTTTAGAGCCCACTACGTGATCCTGAGTTTATTCAAGTTAAAGAACATCTGTGTGCCTTCGCTTCCATTGTCTTATTTGTAAAATATGTCCAGGGGTCCCTATAAACCACGACTAGCAGGGAGGGAGGGAGGCCAGTTAATATCTCCGCCCTCTCAGCTCTTGTTTCCAAGAGTCCACAGAGTTCTGCCTCTGCCTGAGTGGACAACATGCTTCGGAAGTTGGAATGCAGTCCAGAGAGGCCAGCCCCCCGAGTGCAGAGTAGGGCTGGGAGGGGCAGGGTGCAAAGTGGATCTGGAGGGGAGGACACACTCAAGGCAGAGGAATGGAGAAAATGTTGTTAATCTCTCTTTGCTAAGCATTGTTCAGTGAACGACTATAGCTACCCAAGTCGTTCCCACCTCAAAATCTATGACAACTTCCGACAGTTCCCTTAGATTCAGCAGTGGGAGCAATACCATCACAATGAACTGGAGAAAATGGGAACAGCAACCAGCATTTCTGCAATGCTTCATAATTTATAAATTGTTGTCCTATATTAAATCACTATTGAACCTCATAATGAGACTGTTCCAGTTAGCTATTTAGAAACATTTATAAATGAACAAATTGAAGCGTGGAGAATTTATTTGGCTAAGGTTAAGACTTGTGTAATTTTAAAATATTGAGGTAGAATGAGCGTGACATAAATTAACCATTTAACGTGACTAATTCAGTGGCATTAAACACATTCCCAATAACGTGCAAGCAAATTTGACTTCCAAAACACCTTCATCATCCTCCAAAGGAAACCTCAACCCATTCGTATTTTCCATTCTCCTCCAGCCCTTGGAAACCACCCACGTGCCTCCTGTCTGTATGGATTTGCCTATTCTGGAGATTTCATGGAAACGGAATGCCAATAGGTGGCCTTCTGTGTCCAGCTTGTCCCCAAAGGTCACTCATGCTGTAACTCAGCCCTTCATTCATGCCTTTTTCTGGCTGAATCATGTTCCATTGTATGGATGGACCACACTTTGCTTATCCCTTCACCAGTGGGAGGGTATATGGACTGTTTCTACCTTTTAACTCTTATGAATGGTGCTACCATGACCCATTGTGTCATTTTAACCTCTGTCCTCTTCGAATATTCCCAGAGATGGTCGACAACATGGCATAGCACACAACATGTAGAGTTCACCCTCTCTTCTTTCCATAAAACAACAAGCTTGGAGGGCCCAAGGGAGGCCCCGTCCTAGTCACGGGGGACCCAGCAGTGAACACAACTGGTCTCGCCTTTCATGGCACTGTCTAGTGGGAGAGACAGCTGGGAGACAGAGACAGGCTGCCAGGTGGTGGGAGGTGTGGGGAAGGATGGGAAGGGAGGTGGGAAACCCCATGGATTAGGGCCGTTGGCAGTTCATGATGAGCATCCTAAAGAGGAAGCTCGGACGAGGGACTTCAAGGGAGCCCGTGGACGTGACCTTGGAGTATTTCAGGGGCCAAGTGCTTTTGGCAAAATCAAACCTGGATTCAAATCTCAGCTCTACTCAAGGGCAGCTGGGCTGCCTTGAGCAAGAGATAGGCTCAGTTTTTTTCATCGTCATAACAGGATAAAATAATAGCCATCTCAGACAGTGGTCTCCTTAGAACTTCAAGGATGCTGTCGAGGGCTCTGCATTTCTGCTGTGCAGGGCCTTCCGCTGTGTGGGCTAAGTCTGGCAAAGGTTAAGAGAGCGAAATCAGAGGGTGCCCTCACCCCTCTGTGCCTCGTTTCCCTTCAGGGCTGTGGCCCTTCAAGAACAGGAGTTTTTGGCAGCTGTGAACACAATTTTTGCCTCTCCATCCATGTGGAATGGCTAAAAACCGTGCTGGACTCTTACAATATTTAACTGAGAAATGTCCTAGAAACACATGCCTCACACAAGCAAAGCCAATTTGGCACGTGTTTTTCCAAGTGGGGCTTCCAGAAATAGGGGTACGGTCTCTCATCTTAGGTAGTCTGTACCAGAATCCCATAGCTATCGTGGCCCTTACAACAGTTAACAGTTCTTGTTAAAAGGGACATCTCTTCCTTTGACTTTTCAACCCCCTGTGGCAGAATCCACCTTCGATGGAGACGCTGCGTGAAATCTCTGTCCAGGTGCTGAAGAACAGCCTTCCCTGGGCCGTCGGTAACCTGGCACGTGGTAGGGGACCTTCTGCCCAACACCCTGAGCGATGAGCGATGAAAGTCATGTGACCAACAACACTTGGGGGTTCATCCCACAAAGAATTGAGGAGTGAGGGGGAAAAATGTAGGGAAGAAGCTTGTCTAGTTATTCCCTATAATCTGTGATTAGGTCATTCCAAATAATCCACACACTGCTGACCACTTCTGAACCATGATTTCTTTTTTCTTTTCTTTTCTTTTCTTTTCTTTTCTTTTCTTTTCTTTTCTTTTCTTTTCTTTTCTTTTCTTTTCTTTCTTTTCTTTTCTTTTCTTCTCTTTTCTTTTCTTTTCTTTTCTTTTCTTTTCTATTTTCTTTTTCTCTTTCTTCTTTCTTTTTTTCTTCCTTCCTTCCTTGCCTTCCTTTTTCTTTCCTTCCTTTCCCTTTTGCTTTTTTTAGATTTTACTTATTTATTTGAGAGAGAGCTCATGAGCACAGGGGAGGGGCAGAGGGAGAACCAGACTCGCTGCTGAGCATCCTGACCTGAGCCAAAGGCAGATATTTCACCAAGTGAGCCACCCGGGGGCCCAGAACCAGGATTTCTCTATACGGATCTGCCCTTCTCCGTGCTGCTAGTTATCTGCTTACCTGTTTGTCAGGGTGGTGATGGCCTTTGCGAATTAATCTCCCCCCAGATGCCCAAGAAGGTGACATCCCCAAGACAAGGGTTGCATTTGACTAATGCTGTTCTGATATGAGATCCCTTGAAATTCCTTTAAAAATATTTTACTTCTCATTTAGGGAATAGAAAAATTGCCCTCCATGTTCCACTGTGGGAAGGTCTTGGCAATACTTTTTGAAACTGCTTTTGGAATCCATACATTTCAGTCCATCACAAATTGCAAACTCTGTGTCTACAAAAATATGTATATTTTTAAAACAAGATTGCATTTTTCATCTTCTCTGGTAGGATAGTCTTTTTTTTTTCTTTTGTAAAAAGTTGGGTCCTAAATAGAGTTTCTAGTGTGCTTGAAGCTTTGCTGCTCAAGGATTACTTGACAGAGGCACTTAGGATGGCAAAGGCCTTAATAATCAGGTGGCTAATGCTATTTTCTGCTGAAAGGTTGATGGGGAGGGTACACCTGAATATTCTCCAAATCTTCCTTTTGTGCCCTCCCTCTCCCAATCTGTTCTTCCTTGTCACCGTTGTTGCTGTCATGATGAGAGAAGACAGCCAGGATCCAGAGGGACCTAACTGATGTGTACTGTTAAGGGATAATAATTTTGTTCATTCTAGATGTTGAGAAACAGAACTCATGTGGTCTATGCCTTCATGGGTTTAAATGGATAAAGAAACTATTGTTCTGGAGATTCGACACCGACCACCCGGTCATCGTAGAGATCAGAGTACATTTAAAGATGGCATCCA
Source organism: Spilogale gracilis (assembly GCA_004023965.1). NCBI lineage: Eukaryota > Metazoa > Chordata > Mammalia > Carnivora > Mephitidae > Spilogale > Spilogale gracilis. Next base: position 36,528 of record PITA01010945.1, on the reverse strand, counting down.
TGTGAATTTCTGGAAAACTGGCATAAAGACTGCTGGCCCCTGGATAAGAGTGCTATAGGCTGCTGGAAAGAAGAGCTCGTGAACTGCAGATAATGAATTCTAGGGTCACTCACTTTCCCACCAGGAACCCCCGGCCCCAGGAGCAATATGGCAACCTTCACAGAAGCCCTGGATCCAAAGCAGAGGGTCTCATTTTCATGCACATTAAATTTGCATAATGCTTTAGAAAAAAAAATAAGTGGAGGCAACCACAATGTCTGCTGGATTTATGCCTTCTTCCCTGGCAAACCTTCACAGGAATGGCCTACTTTGTGGTTTTTGAGCTTTTGAGCTATGAAAGTTGGCTTCCGGGCAACTGGGAAGGGCTTGGAGACTCAGCCCTTGAACTTGTGTATCTGTATGAATCCTTTTTGAGGCTAGGATAAAGTGACTTTGTCTCATTAGTCCCCTATCCAGATTACCACTGATTTTCGGCACCATGTGTTCTCTGCATTCCAAGACGCCCCGAGGTTAGAGCAGTGAAATCTGCTCCTATTGGATTCAAGAAACAGAAGGTGACATAATCAGTATGTCATTTCTCTACAAGGCCACTAGCAGAATGTCTAATGTCCTCTCCAAGCTCAGCCCACACGCTCTGTCCCAGAGGGGCAGGATGTGTGGTGGAGAGAGCAGCGGCACCAGGGCAAGGCTCTCCCTGGACACCGGAGCTCCCTCCACCCCTTGCCTGCTTAGATAAATGGAAGACCTCACTCCCTTATCTGCTCTGGGAATTGCAAGACTTTGGCAAGACTCTGAATTGTAGATGCAGTGAAGTCAGGCTTACATGGCGCCTCTGGGCCTTGGCTTCCTTTCCTCTGGGATAGCAGGGTATTCAATGTACCCAGGGTCCTTTCCAATATTTAAACCAGATGCCAAGAAAGCCTTGGTTTCCACTTGGTGGAGCTAAGTAAATCCTGGCCCCATCCCCCTGAAACTCACCTTTGAGGGGGATAAGACAGATATGTGCAATACTCTCAGAGAAGACCTTAAATGGTGTGAATATTGTGATGTCAGGTATTGATCATAATTGCAGTTGGCTGGTCTTCATGGTGTCAATAAATATAAGACTTAAAAATGTATATGCATATATATACAAATATATATGCACACATATGTATCAAATATATGCAAGGATACAAATATAGCTTGATATATATATCAAGAAATCTGGGGATTGCTGGTTTTATTTAAGAGCTCATTATAATCCAGGAAAATGCCTTTTCGGTTCTCTTGTGTTTTCCTCGGAGTTGCCATGTCTGCTGAAGCTCCAACAATCGCATCCTCATTCAGGAAAGAAGAACGTCGAAGGAGTCAATACCAGGCATATGTCCCCTTTTATTGAAACAGAAAAAAAAAAAAAAACCCACAAAAACCTTTCAAGAACTTCCATCCCTGCAAAACGTAAGACAGAGTCTCATGGGGGCAGAATGGGATCAAATGGCCATCCCCAGCCACAAGGTAGAATAATGGGACACTGGAAAACAAAACTGCTCATCAGTTGAGATAGGGATAATGATGCCCAGAAGAATATATGAGTTCTATGAAGTCAATGAAAAATTAGGGGAGGGATATTGATGGGGCAGCATAGATCATCGACCCCATCTGATGTAGTGAGCTGTGAAGTCTGTACGGGAAGAGGGGACTGATTTCATTTGTGCATAATCACTTGGGAAAAGATGCTTGCTCTCACACACAGAGTGGATTTTATGATTTTGCTGTGTGAGTTATTGGTGGATTAGACTTTGTATCAGTTTCCTGTTGCTGCTGTAACAAATTACTACAAACTTAGTAGCCATATACAAGGTACCTTAATGCTCTTATAATTCTGAAAGTCTGAAGTCCCCACCAATCTCCCCGAGTTAAAAACAAGGCATCTGCTAGGCTGTGCTTCCTTCTGGATAGTGTGGCAGCGTGTGTGTGTGTGTGTGTGTGTGTGTGTAGAGTGGGAGGTTCCTTACTTTCTTCAGCTTCTAAAGACCTCCTGTGTTCCTTGGCTCCTGGCCCTTGCTGTCCTCAAAGCCAGTGATGGGCAGCCGAGTCTCTCCCATGAGGCCAGCTTGCTGGTTCTTCCTCTCTGCCTCCTTCAGAATCAGGCACTGGGACTGAAAACTCCTGCTGAGACCAGGAAGGTGAGGGGAGTGTGGGCAGATATCACAGATAAAAGGAGAGTGGACCATGCCTTCCTTTTTTAAAAATAATAATTTATTTTATTTTTTCAGTGTTCCAAGAGTCATTGTTTATGCCCCACACCCAGTGCTCCATGCAATTTGTGCCCTCAGTACCCACACCAGGCTTTCCCATCCCCTACCCCTTCCCTCTCCCTTCCAAAACTCTCAGTTTGTTTCTCAAAGTCCACAGTCTCTCATGTTTCATTCCCCTCCCTGAATTACCCTACTTTCCTTCTCCTACTGTCCTCTATATTACCCCTTATGCTCCACAAGTAAGTGAAACCATATGATACTTGACTTTCTCTGCTTGGCTTATTTCACTCAGCATAATCTCCTCCAATCCAGTCCATGTTGCTACAAAAGTTGGGTATTCATCCTTTCTGATGGAGGCATAATATTCCATTGTATATATGGACCATATCTTTTTTATCCATTCATCTGTTGAAGGGCACCTTGGCTCTTCCCATAGTTTGGTGATTGTGGCCATTGCTGCTATGAACATTGGCATGCATATGGCCCTTCTTTTCACTACATCTGTATCTTTGAGGTAAATATCCAGTAGTGCAATTGCAGGGTCATAGGGTAGCTCTATTTTTAATTTTTTAAGGAATCTCCACACTGTTTTCCAAAGCAGCTGCACCAACTTGCATTCCCACCAACAGTATAAGAGGGTTCCCCTTTCTCCATAGCCTCTCCAACACTTGTTGTTTCCTGCCCTGTTAATTTTGGCCATTCTGACTGGTGTAAGGCGGTGTCTCGATGTGGTTTTGATTTGAATTTCCCTGATAGCTAATGATGACAAACATTTTTTCATGTGTCTGCTAGCCATTTGTATATCTTCTATGGAGAAGTGTCTGTTCTTGTCTTCTGCCCAATTTTGATGTGATCATCTTTTTTGGGGGTGTTGAGTTTGAGGAATTCTTTATAGATTTTGGCTATCAGCCCTTTGTCCGTAGTGTCAGTTGCATATATCCTCTCCCATTCCATGGGTTGTCTCGTTGTTTTGTTGACTGTTTCCTTTGCTGTACAGAAGCTTTTTATTTTGTGGAAGTCTCAAAAGTTCATTTTCACTTTTGTTTCCTTTGCCTTTGGAGACGTGTCTTGAAAGAAATTGCTGTGGCCGATATTGAAGAGGTTACTGCCTATGTTCTCCTCTTGGATTTTGATAGATTCCTGCCTCGTGTTGAGGTCTTTCATCCATTTCAAGTTTATCCTTGTGTATTGTATAAGAGAACAGTCAACTTTCATTCTTCTATATGTAGCTGCCCAATTTTCCCATCACCATTTATAGAACAGACTATCTTTTTTTTTACTGGATATTTTTTCCTGCTTTGTCGAAGATTATTTGACCATAAGGTTGAGGGTCCATATGTGTACTCTCTACTCTGTTCCATTGGTCTATGTGTCTGTTTCTGTGCCAGGACCATGCTATCTTGGTGATCACAGCTCTGTAATAAAGCTTGAAATCAGGTAACGTGATGCCCCCAGCTTTGTTTTCTTTTTCAACATTTCCTTAGCAATTCAGTCTTTTCTGATTCCATATAAACTTTAGGATTCTTTGTTCCAGCGCTTTGAAAAATGTTGGTGGAATTTTGATCGAGATAGCATTAAAAGTATAGATTGCTCTGGGCAGTATAGACATTTTAACAATGTTTATTCTTCTGATCCATGAGCATGGAATGCTCTTCCATCTCTTAGTGTCTTGTTCAATTTCTTTCATGAGTATTCTGTAGTTCCTCAAGTACATATCCTTAACTACTTTGGTTAGTTTATCCCAAGATATCTTATGGTTTTTGGTGCTATAGTAAATGGAATCTATTCTCTAATTTCCCTTTCTATATTTTCATTGTTAGTGTATAGGAGTGCAACTGATTTCTGTGCATTGATTTTGTATCCTGTCACAATACAATATCCTTTTTTGTAAACCTTTCTCCATTGATTTTGTATGAGTTCCAGTAGTTTGGGGGTAGAATATCTTGAGTTTTCCATATAAAGTATCATGTCATCTGTGAAGAAAGAGAGTTTGACTTCTTCTTTGCCAATTTGAATACCTTATATTTCTTTTTATTGTCTGAATGCTGTTGCTAGGACTTCTAACACTATGTTGAACAATAGTGGCGAGAGTGGGCATCCTTGTCTTGTTCCTGATCTCAGTGGGAAGACTGTCAGTTTTTCCCCATTGAGAATGATATTCACTGTGGGTTTTTTGTAGATAGATTTTATGAGGTCGAGGAATGTTCCCTTTATCTCTATACTTTGAAGAGTTTTAATCAGGAATGGATGCTGTATTTTGTCAAATGCCTTTTCTGCTTCCATATGGTTCTTCTCTCTTCTCTTATTGATTTGTTGTATCACAGATTGAGGACCATATGGTTCTTCCCTCTTCTCTTATTGATTTGTTCTATCACATTGATTGATTTGCGAATGTTGAACCACCCTTGCATCCCAGGGGTAAATCCCACTTGGTCGTGGTATGTAATCTTTTTAATATACTGTTGGGTCCTATTAGCTAGGATCTTATTGAGAATCTTGGCATCCATATTCATCAAGGATATTGGACCACCCCTTCCTTAACTGTCCTTGCATGGACATGTGGTCCCCGCATGAACAGATATGCTGATTTTATTCAAGAGATGCCAACATTTTAGAAGTTAGTTTAAAATCTTTCTATTTTTATTGTTGGAAACTAATGTAGTTTTTAACATAGTATAGGTCAACATTAAGAGGAGCAAAGGAGGTTCAGGACAGATTGTTGAGAACCGATGTAGCCTGCAGATGTCAGGTGTCAACCTTCAGCACCGAATGGGAGTTGGGATGTGAGCTACACTGAATTGTTTCAGACAGCTGGTCTGGGTGCTGTGCCTTTGGCCTGGTGGGCTCAGTGGCTTGGGTTCTGAGCACTCCTCCTGACTTAAGACTATAGGGACCAGTTCGTGCTGCTTAAGACATGGACTTCACGTCTGAGCCCAGAGCCATGGAAGAATAAGCTTGCATAATTGATCACAAGGCAAGGTGCATAGAGTCTCCCAGCAAATTAAGGGTGGTTATCAGTCCAAGACTGATGGATGTCTCTCCTCTCTCCACTAACATCTCAGCTCTGGGAGGAATTTAAACATCAGCTCTGAAAAACAAATGTGGGAAGGAAACCATCAGAGAAAGTGAGTGTAAACCTTTCTCCTGAGAAAGGCTGAAGGCCATGACCCAGTAACGATGTGTGGACGGCGTTCTCATTAAGCTAATGTGAGTTACATAAGCAAACAGAGTCTATGAATGCACAAGTTGCCTGTGTACTGGGTTAAGAGAGCAGAACCATTTTAATGTTTCATGTTATGTCTCATAATCTTAAATAGACTCATGAAGTCCACTTAGCCATATAATGAAAAAAAAAGCCAGGTTCTCCTTAAAAATACATCAATTTCCTGTAGGTAGAAATGAAGCCAGTCTTTCTTGACTTCCAGGTACTACTAGGATCTGCCATTTTCAAATGTTAACATGTTCTAAGAAAAAACAAAAGCATTCCATGTCATAATGGAGGGACTGAACCAAAGGTGTAGGATCTTTTAAGCAGATGAAAATCATGAACCAATGCCCAGGAGAAGCATTTTCATCAAAACAGTGGACTTACATTGTATTCAAAGTGAGCGACATGCTTTTTCTTTATCAGGTAATGAGGTTTTTACTTTTGTATGTATTCATTGATGGTGACCAAAAAAAAAAAAAAAAAAAAAAAAAAAAAGAAATCAACTCTTTAGCCATAAACTCTATAAGGGCAGATTTTAGATCTGTTTATGGGTCGGTGTCTACCCATAGCCCAGCCCAGAACCTCATGCTTAAGTAGCAATTTTGCTGTTTTTTGCCAGGGGTTGACAATCTTTTTCTGCCAAGGACTGGGTAGCAATTCTTTGAGTCTTTAAGGGTCATTCATTCCCCATTGCAAGTCTCCATCTGTTCCATTGAAGGATGAAAGCAGCCACATATTCATACATGAATGGCATGGCTGTGTTTCAGTAAAACTTTATTTACAAAAACAGTCAGCAAATTGGATTTTGGTTATGGGCCAAGGTTTTCTGTCTCCTCTTTTACACCAAGTTTAGGATGCTTGTTAACTGGTAGAATATAGAACAACTATAGCTAATAGATAATTGGAATGTTATAGAATTATTATTTTTTTAATAACATACTTGCTATTGGGTGGTAAACTTCACAAGGGCAGGTGGCATTTCTGTTTTATAAAGTGATGCCTGTCCATGTCCTAAAGGAATGCCAGGCATACTTGGTTCAGACATACGGGTTGGTCTTGCACACCTGCATGTAACTTGTGTTCTCAATCTCAAGTTGAAGGATTTTTAAGTAACACATACAGGTAGTGACATCAGATGGCAATAGCATTCAGAGAGAACAAGATGAGTGAGTGACTTGGGTTTATTAGAGAATGCTAATGAAAAGGAGGGTGAACAGGGAAACTCACATTCTACAAAAAATAGCAGAAGGACTGGTCCCCAAACACTGGTTTCCGTGTCAAAATGAGGGCTTGATGCTGCCAGAAACCATGTGTTGGAAGCATAAGAGACATTTATGAACTACCCCACCCATGAATCAAGAATTTTTATGGAGGGGAGAGGAGTGGGAGGGATAGGGTGGCTGGGTGATGGACATTGGGGAGTGTATGTGCTCTGGTGAGCGTTGTGAATTGTGTAAAAGTGATGATTCACAGACCTGTACTCCTGAAACAAATAATACATTATACGTTAATAAAAAAAAAAAGAGAGAGAGAGAGAAAAGAAAAAAAAAAACAAAAAAAAATTTTTTTGAACTCAGTTCTTAAGAATCAGTGAATAATCAGAGTTATCAGGGAAAAGAAGGACAGGATGTGAGTGGGAGTTAACTGAAAAAGAAAAATAGTTAGAATCCTATTTTCAATTCATCTTTTCTTTTTGGAGAATTCAATCTAACAGCTGAAATGAGGGCCAGGCTGAAGCTTAGAGAAAAGATACGATGAAGGATTAGATGCTATCCATTCTTCTAAAAAGAGTTCTATCAGCACGTCACACAACGTTTTTGTTATTGACCACATTTTGTTTAAAGATTTTATTTCTGATTTTTGTTGCCTCTGTCGCCCTGTAGATAGGATGCCAGAATCACCGAGTTTAATTGTGAGCTCTATCGTTTATAAGCTTTGTGGTATCCAGTGGACATCCTTGACTCTTCCCATAAATGAGGGTGATATCAGTTTTTATATGGTGGAATAATTTTGTATAATTTCATTTCATCACTCAATAATTTCATTCCCTATAATTTTATGTTTCTTTTCATAATTTCAATAATTTCATAATATAACCCCAACTCAAATTGTCTTCAATGAAAAGAGACTTTCTCTTATTCAGCAGTGGGAAGTCCAGTCTACAACAAACTACAGAGTTGATGGATTCAGAAGCTCCATGGGGTCAAGGGTCAAGGATCCAGGTTCTTTTCCTTTCCCATGGTCTGGATACCGTCCTGGACATGTCCTTCATCCTCAAGCAGAGAGGACAGCTGTGGCAGTATTCATCCTTGCATCCAGACATAACATCTACTAGAACAAGAGAAACTACATCTTTCCAATGGCTCTTTAGGGAAGGAACCAATTTTTTATCAAGGGCTTCCCAGCAGAACTTCCTTCTCCTTGGCAAACACCAAGTCACCTATTGATGGATGAACCAACCCACCCCAATGCGAACCAACTGCCATCCCGGTGGCCAGAGTCCAATGAGCTTCCCTGAGGATCATGGTTCTGTGCAGGAGTGGGCATCTGAACAAAACTGGGATTCCACTGGGAACAAGAGAGAGCAATGGTTGCTGGGCAGGCCACCAACAGAGTTGACCACAAGGACCAAGTTCACTGTTGCCACCATGATGCTCCCTGCACATGTGAGGCAAGATTGTTTTCATAGGTGTGGAAACCTAGAGACAAAGAAATCACATAATTCATCCTACTAAACCATCCAGGCCTTGGATCACTTCAGGCTACATTCCTGGTTTTATTAAGCTTGCCGTAACTTAGCATTTCTACCTGGAGCTTCAGCATAGGGTCATATAATGTTAAAGTTAAAGAAGATCTTGGAAAATATTTTCTTCAGCCTCTGCTTCAAAAAGGCCCACAGGTCCAGAGGTGAGAGCAGCTTAGGTGGGAGGACGATACTTCTCCAAATGATCTAAACTCGTGCAAATTATTGTAGAATTGCACTGAGAGTCTTGCAGGCAAGATAGAGAAAGGGGGATGATACTTACTTTGTCTCCTGAGACAATCGCCTCCCTCAAGAAAACCCCACACAAAATATATGAGATGATGATTTTTCCAGATACTGAACACTGGGCAGTGAAGAGTAGCGGGTTTCTGAGACACAAGAAATAGAGGAGGAGAAACTCATGGTTGAAACGCCCGGTTGAAATAGATGAGGAGAAACTTCTATGGTGGCTCCAGTGTCAAGTCTGCAGAGAGATTCCAGACCACGGTGCAGAGATGGAGAAGCCACGTGGAGCCTGGAGGTCTGGAAGAGATAGAACTGCCGGCTGAGGCAGCTAGAACCTGGAGCACTGAGTGGAGAGAGTCTTCCAGAGAGAGAGAGTGCTCTGGATCTTCAGAGGGTGGGCGGGGAGGATACAGTGTGTGAGGAGGGTTTGTGTGGGAGGAGGGGACACTTCCCAACTCACTTTATGAGTCCAGGCTCACTCTGGGTCATTGAAATGTCACAAGAATGTATGCCTCATGAAGTAGATGCAAAAATTTAGAGAATAGCATTGAGTGATATATACAAAGAAAAAATATAACCTAATAAAGCAGGACTTTCCCAGGAATGCAAGGCTGGTTTCACATAGGTACAACCATCAGGGCAGTTCAACAAATTATCAAACCAAAAACCAAAACAAAACAAAACAAAGGAAGACATAGTCATCCCAGTAAATGCACAGAGAGTAATCTCGTGCTTGATCAAAGCTCTCTGCAAACTAAGTATGCCTTCAACTTGATGAACCGTGTCTGTGACAACCCACGTATACTAGTACTTGCAGTGATCATTCAGGACATCTACCCACATCGTAGTAAATGATGAAAAAAGTGAATAACCTCCACCTGAGATCAGGGATGAGAGGTGTGTTGGGTGGCCCCAAGCCCATCGGCTGTTTTCACGATTCACAAGGAGGACTCCTGGGACTCAGCATATAATTGTACTTGTAGCTGTGATTTACTGCAGCAAAAAGACATAAAACGAATTCAGCAAAGGGAAGCGGCACATGGAAGCCTCCAGAGGAAACCAGCCTCTGGCTTCTGGAGTCTTCACCCAACGGAGTGACACGGGACACCCTGAACTCCCTCAGCAGCGATTTGTGACAACACAAGAGAAATGTCATCTATCAGGAAGCTCATTAGAGACTCAGGGTGTTCACTGCGGGCTGGTCACGGAGGCCTTTCTGCGGGGCAGGTACCCAAATTCCAGACTTCTGGAAGGAAATCTGGTGGTCAGCCTAAAGCATGTGACTTGCACACATTAAACCCAAGGAATCACGTTTCCTGAAAGCCAGGAAAGGCTTCTGAGAAGTCCAAGCTCACATACACTGTGTCTTTTTCTGCTGGGCTGAACTTGATGCGGCTGTAGATCAGGAAGACATTGGTGAATATCCACACGGCAGCGACCATACAATTTCGGTTAGAGCTGTACGTGGTCTGTGTCTTGTCGGTCCTTGTGTTGAGGACCGAATGACTTGCTCTCTAAAGTGGTTTACTGAGAAGGGCAAAGAAGTTCTCTGAATATTAAAAGGTTTGTTTTAATCATTCTAAGATCTGCTGACATTGAGGCCGTGTAAGTGTTCGTGAGAGGAAAGTGCACTTATTAAGATGTGTTCCCATGGAAAGCTGTGTCTGATGTGTTAAGAGCACAAACCAGGAGGTCGGTAATTCACCAGCTCTGTATCTCCCTGGCTTGATCCTAAAACCCCATGACTGTGTAAGTGGCCTGCTTTCTACCTAGGAGAAAGGGAAAGCCTCTCTGGTCCTGGATTTTTTTTCTTAATAAATTATTGTGACTCCGACAGATGCATTTCCAAAAAGCCATGCAAATTACTGATACCCCTCACCAACTCTTTGCACAGAGAGAAATGCATCCTCCTTCATCCACAAGTGTCCACATCACTGTCTTCTCATGAGGGTCTTGGAGGCACAGGGATGCTGAAAGATTAAGGAGGAATTTCCCAATGAGGACGCAGGGGAGTTGTGCTCAAGAGTGAAACTTTCTTAGTGAGCCTTTTGCACCATGTGGTGCACTGGAAAGAAAAAGTAAGAAAGATGGACTTCGTTGTAAGTGATCCTGTGAAGGAGAGGGAAACTGGACATCATGTTATAGTTCCCTCCCTCCATTTCAGTGAGTTGTAAGATGCCACGAGGAAGACATTGCCCCCACAAGGGCTTCTATACATCCTAAATGATCACTGCCCATCCCTGATTGGCCTCTTTCCCGGGTGCTCTCTCCCATGGAGGAATGTTCGAGAACATTGTCCAAGTGACCACAACGTCCGAAAGAAATCGCCCGGGAGGGCTCTGCAGAGGCCATTTCCCCCACCCTAGGTAGTCCTGCAATGCTGATGCTTTCATTATTTCTTCCCAGTACAAACAGGGACAAAGAAGTTTCCCAGCAACACTGGCTGATAATATGTAAAGAGGCTTTTTAAAGGTACCAGTTGTGCATAGCGCCCCCAGAGCCATGGTATGCTTTGTATGTAAAAGAGGCTAAGTGAAGGGCATTGCTCTTTTATTCTATTATTCCTGCATCTCCTAGCTTTTAATAGTGTAAATGCAGGTATTGCTAACTGAACTCTTCCTGTTGGAGTTCTCTCTCCAAACTCAATTCTGTTGTCACAGACTGAATTCATGGAGCGAACCTCGGTGCAGAACACCATTTTAATGAAATACTTTGCAAGTCTTAGCTGAAGAGATGTGATCAGCACTGCTGTTCAACAAATTGTTATGGATTTACTAAACCATGATTACATTTATATTAAAAAAAACCCTCTGCATGAATAAAAAGGAATAAATATAATTAGTATTTGGAAGGGCAGGGACAGCTGAATAAAAATGTTCATCTTTTATTAATCGCATACATTTTGCATAAGGAGATTATTTTTCCTGGTTTGAGCTAACATCACAGAATTATTGTACATAATTGTAGGAACAGTTGGCCTGTGACAATTTAATGGCATCTTGCAAAACCCTCATTTTGCAAGCTGTTCGTGTCAGTCAACCTCCCCCAATTGCTTTCTTAATTGCAAATAGGTTCTGAGGACCGTTGACCCCAGGCTGACAGCGGGCATGCAGGTGTTAACCGTGACTAGTCCCCAGATCGCAGTCGCTGTCCGACTTCTACTGAGACACCACCGGGGGAAAGACCAAGGCGTGTCGTCACGGGCCATGGTCACTGGCTTTGCTCTTAGCGTGCTGACCGTGGGAGTCCACTCGCTTCACATCTGCTCGGCTGGCGCCTCAGTCTGTTGGAACCAGAACAAAGCATTGCGCATTCGCCTCTTAACTGGCGGGAATGTATTCTCACGGTTCCAGAGGCTAGACGGCCAAGATCTGGTCATGGGCAGGTGGGTTCTTCATGAGGCTGGGAAGGAGAATCCAGCTTCTGCTGGCGGCCCTGCTGTTCATTGTGGTGTGTGTGTGTGTGTGTGTGTGTGTGTGCGCACACACACGCGTTTGTGTGTGTATCTGTCTCCAAATCTCCCCTTCCTACCAGAACATGGGTCAGATTGGATCAGGGGACTCCACCCTAAGGACCTCATCTTAACCAATCAGGTAGGAAATCTGCATATTTCCAAATGCAGTCACATTTTGAGGTACTGAGGTCCAGGAGTTAAACATAGGAATTTTCAGAGAACACAATTTACTCCATACCAGCTGGATGCACATGAAATCTTCTCAGGCCTGAAGACGTGAAGGACAGAAGTGCATACTTTGAGGACTGAGACTTTCAGGAGGTTGGGGAGTGACCCAAAGAAGAGGAACAAAGAGAGCATTTTCTATTACTTGGACCCAGGATCCAGCTGTGCCTGAAGCCAGAGCTTTCCCTGAATTATTCTGTTAATTCCGCACCTGAACCCTCACGTTCTCTTTTTGCTAAAACTAATTTTGAGATGGGCTTGTCACTCGCCACCAAAGATCTGAAATTAGTGTGGGTGCTTATAAAAAAATTACCTTGGGGTTGGGGGTGCCTGGGTGACTCGGGGCTCGATCTCAGGACCCATGAGATCAGGACCTGAGCTGACACCAAGAATGAGGCACTCAGCTGACTGAGCCACCCAGGCACCCCCAAAATGTACGAGTTTTTTAGAAGTCCATTGCAGGAGAGGGGTATTTTATTAGACTAGTCTCCTGAAACTTTTTAGTCATGCTGGGTCAGACCGAAGATGAGTTCCTACCTATCCTCCAAGTTATCCTGCATAACTGAGGCACTGTGTATTTGAGTCTGCACCATTTTTCCCATATGAGGAAGGAGGCTCTCAATGGCTTGGTTTTTATGGCACTCTGAGACACAGCAGCTAAGCACTCTCATTGGGTTGCACGCATTGCTTCATAAACATGGAACTACTGACAAAATCATTTCATACAACTTGAGAGGGAAAAGGTCATGTTTTAAAATTCTTACAGCCCTTTAATTAACTTGCTTTAAATATGCATGTGCAATTAAAGAAAACAATTAACAGGTGATAATAACAATGTGACTAGTTCATTCACAGTGAAAAACTATTTCAAAAACTCTCATTAGGAAAAGAAAGCTTAATCTAATTGATAACTCCCCAAAATGTCTCCTAGAGAATGTTTATAGATATTCTGGAAAAATATATCCATTTCATGTAGCCCATACGGGATTGCACAAAGGTAATTTGTTCTTAAAATAGACTTTATATTAAAGGACAAGTTTAAATTTACAGAAAAATTGAGAAGATAGTGCCCAGTTTCCATCCTCTGCTTCCCCTTTAGTAATATCTTACCTTTGTGTGATACATTTGTTACATTTGGGAAACCAATGACTGTGCTTTAACTAAATCCATAGTTTATTTAGATTTCCTTTATTTAGTGTCCTTCTTCCGTTCCAGGATCCCTTCCAGGATCCTATATTATTTTTAGTCCACTTGTCTCCTTAAGCTCTTCTTGGCTATTGCAGTTTCTCAAATTTTTGTTGCTTTGATGATCTGGTCAGTGTTGAGGAGTACTGGGTTGATATTTGATACTGATGCTCTGCCCTCCCCCCATTAGAATTTGATATTTTTCTCACCCAAAGACTGAGTTAGGGGTCACTGAGAAGAAGATACGGGGACAAAGTGCCATGTTCATCCCATCATATCAGCTGTACATACTACCGACATGACGCTGACTTTGGCAGAGGTCCTGACAAATCAGGTTCTTCAAAGCAGAGTAACTCATCTCTACCCCCTTCTACACTGTCCTTTGGGGAGGACGTCACCATGCATGACCCACACCCATGGAGGAGGAGTCAGTCTCTCCTTACTCGAAGTTAGAGTATTTGCGTAAGTTATTTGAAATTCTTCCATAGGAGTTAAATGCTTTTTATGATGCTAGAATTTTGAATCCAGGAATAGGCTGGTGCTAACTGAACCCATATAGGCAAAGACATTTCCACATTTAATTTGACCAAAGAACATTTTTAGGCATGGGTCTTGTGGAATTAACATAGCATCCCACGTAACCTCTGGTTCTCATCATATCAAATCAAATATGTACATACTCCAAGGAAGCAAAAGTTTTTAGTAAGAATCTAGGGGCACCTGACTGCCTCAGTTGGAGGACTATGCAACTCCTGACCTCAGCATCATGAGTTCAAGCCCCACGCTGGGTATAGAGACTACTACTACTAAAAAAACAAAACAAAACAAAAAACGAAAAACACAACTTAAAAAGATTAAAATAATAATCTGAAAAAATAAAATAATAATCTAAATAATCTAAAATAATCTAAAACTAATAATATATATATACACACACATACCCTTTTCTAGAAAATAACCAACCCCTGAAAAACAACCACTTTTCTGACTTCAATCACCTTTAATTAACTTTGCCCCCCTCAAAACAAACAAAAGCTTTGCATCTCCTTAAACTTTATATAAATGCAATCAGAGATCATATTCATCCTTTCTAATATAGTCTTAATTGTATTAAATAAATGTGTGTAAATATCTATGTATATATGCATATATAAAATATATATAAAATAAAATCTATTTTAACAATATAAATATATTATATATGTATATAAAAATGTATACATACCACACACACACAGACACACACAGTGTATTGTGAAGGATGAAAGAAAGGGAAGCAAAGACAAGAGTTTTCTATACCAGGCTCCATGAAGGGCACTTTTCATATGTTGTCTCATTTATTTTCTCTACCAGTTTGTAAGACATGCACTACCCACCCCTCCTTTGGGAAGTCTGCTGAGGCTCAGAGAGGTCTAGGTATGCTCCCCGGGAGCACACAGGCTGCGCGGCTGAGCCAGCCTTCCTCTTGAGCGTGGCACATTAATCACATTAACTGCCCCCAGGGGCATTTTTGTGGCCAGGCTGCTGGGAAGAAAAGGGGCAGATTGGGCTGCTGCCTTATGGAGATACCACGGGGAACTCTGTCATAGGAAAGGGTTCTCTGATGTGAAGGTGTTTGTACCAGGGGGAGGGAGCAGGAAGCCCTGCTGCAGGGACATATACGTCTAAGGATGGCTTTACCTTCTCATGTGGCACTAAGCCAAGAGCTGGGGAGTCCATGGTTGGAGTGGTCTCTGTGCTGTCTTCAAGAACCCAGCCTCTTGGGGCACCTGGGTGTGTGGTGCAGTCACTTAAGTGTCTTGATTTCAGCTCAGGTCATGATCTCAGGGTCTTGAGATCGAGCCCTGAGGAGAACCCAGAGTGGAGCCTAGAGTGGAACCCTGTGGGGAGTCTGCTTCTCTGCCTCGCCCTCTGCCCCTCTCCTGCTCAGCAGTCTGCAAGTGCTCTCTCTCTCGCTCACTCTCAAACAATAAATGAATCTTAAAAAAAAAGAAAGAAAATGAAGAAACCAGCCCCTTATCTCTTCTTTCCCCAATATCCTCAGCCAAGGGCTTTCGTCTTCACGGTCACAAAATGGTTGCTCCTTCTCCAGACATCACACATGCATTCTCGGCAGGGAAACACAGAAATGCTAAAATACTTCTCCTTGCAACCTGTGTATTTTTTTATTTGAGGAAAGATCCTTTTCTAGGTGTTTCCACTCACATCTCAGTGGCTCAAATGAGGTCACAGAGCTACCCTCAACCACGATGGAGCTGCAGAGATCAGTATTTTGCTTTTTGGTTTCTTTAGTAGAGGAAGGTGGAGGCAAGAGAGTTGTGTGCGATATTACAGTAGATAACCCAAGGTGTCTGCCACAGGGAATTACAATAAATGGGAGAATATTTGCTTCCAGGACCGTAAGCAGTGAACAAAAATCCCACACGGTACTGGGGTCTGTCTGATGTGGTCTAACATTTACAGATGAATTTGCATGCTGATTCCAACAGGATGCTTCAAGACCATTTCCATTAGCATTTAAAGGTTATTAGTATTTAGAGGTTATTCCAGGAGGCAGGTCCCCTTTGAAACAAATGGGAGAGGAAATCAATCTGAAGGTGGGGGTGCATATGGTATTCAGTGGGAGTTCACTGCCTGGTGATAAAGAGTGGGACAAAAGGCTGGGGTGTCCCTGAGGATTTAGCACTCCTATCTGTGCAACAGTAAGGAAGGAACACGGGGACTTTTAATGACAGCTAACACTAGCCAGGGCCACCGTTCGCCACGCGGTGGAAGCTCGGGGCACGTGACAGCATTTAAATGTGCGTCTTCTTTCTGAAAGAGGTTGTCACCCACCTCGATGAAATAGGTGCTTCATGGGGACCAGTGCTGTCTCTGGTTAATCGATGAGCAGGCAGGCAGCGGTGGTGAGCGCATCTGGGATTGCATGGAGGAGAGCCATGCCCCTTGGTTTTCCCGTTGGGACCCTTTGTTTGCAGATGGCTCCCCTAGAGGAAAGGAGGATGAGCTGTGCACTGGGCCCCCAAGAGTTGTCAGGCTGTAAAGGGCCCCTGATACCATAATTGCTTGCAAACAAGTTCCTTTACTCAGATGGTCAGCAAACCAAAGTCACCAGGGGTGAAGCCAGAAGCCCCGCGGTTGGAATGTTGATGTATCAAGATTTTCCCCAGGGCTTCCTTAGAATCTTCTGCTAACCGAAGGAGTCACATTTTTTTTCACAGGCCAGAGGAGAATAGGAGAATAAAGCATATAAGGTTAAGAGAAGGAATGCTCCTCAAGTACAATTGAAATGAGAGTAATTATATCGTTTCCCATGGAGATCTTGACTCCTTTTGCTAGAGAGGAATATTTACTTTTAGAAAGAGAGGGGTGAAAGTATTCTGTGATTCCATTTTCCTGAAGTTGAAGGAGAGGCAAAATTAATCCAAGGTGATGGAAGGCAGAAATGTGGTTGCTTCCGAGAGGTGGGGCATTTTCTGGAAAGGAGTGTGAGGAATTCCTAGGTGTTAGCAGTGTTATGGCTGCTGATCGAAGTGATGCTTCTGTGGGCCACAGACAGGGTTTCGGGGCAAGCCCTTCTCCTAATAATTCCAGGAGAACAGGGCAGGGAGTTCTGCCCCCTGTAGCCTCATCCCAGCTCTAGGACCTCTGCTCACAAGTTACATGCCCAAGCGCTGCATCAGGGAGGTGGGGAAGTGTGGTTTTCCCCAGTGGGGGGCTGGAAGACCACAGGCAAGGGGTGATGGCATACATCATCAATGCAGGGAGTGTGAGCCGTCCATGCTGCTGCAGTGAGATATTCTCTCCAACACTGCCTGCCCTCTGTGCACACGACAACCTCGCTGACCGTGACTCACGTGGGACCTTTTATAAGGGCCAGGAACCACGCAAAGCGCTGTGCACGAGTTCTCTCCCTAGATCCTCATAGCCACGCTGGCCCCTAGAGGCAATGGGGTCACCACTGATGCAAGATGCATCACAGCCTCAGAGAGTTTAAGCAAATTCCTAGCATTGCACAGAGCTGGTAAGTGAAGGAGCTGGAAATTAGACCCAACAGTCTGATTCCAGAACCCATCTATGTCTCCCTACAAGTCTCTTATCAAGTATGTTCTCATAATGAGCCTCGTTCTGGGAGTGAGAGACAGCAGTGAATGAACACACCATACAAGATCCCAGCCCGTAGGAGCTCCATGGCCCAATATGGAGGGTCCATGAAGATAAGCAAACACAGAAAGAACTAACAGAATTTTAACTAATGGTGTGATGTTCCAACAAGAGAGCCAGCGATTGGAACTGAGCATCTCTAGGCTCTCAGCTGTGGGGGACGGATCTGTGACTTTGTGCAGACAGAGAAGCTGGGAGAGTCCTTCTGAGGGAGGTGAGATTTTACTTGAATCCCCACGGCTGGGAAAGACCCAGCTACGCAAAATCTGGGGAAATATCCTATCCAGGAAGAAGCAAGTCCCAAGCAAATGGCAGGTTTGAAGACCAACAGAAAGCTGAGTGTGCTTAGAAACTATTTGACTTCTCATGGCCTCAATCTCTTCTGTGTGAAATAGGGATGCAACTCTGGTTACTTTACCTGGGTAAGCACAGTTGTAATCTTGTATCTAAAAGCTCATCATCCATTTTGAGATGATACAGAAACATAGATGAGTATGATTACAGAAACATAAATGTGACTTACGATAAAATTGAAATGACATTTGGCCATGGATTTTCCTGCTGATCTCCTCCACTCAGCAAATGGGTGTCACTCCATGATGGCTCGTGTCTATTGGGACCCCTGGTGGTTACCAGGCAGCGATCGGAGTCTTGAAGGGCTAAGGGCCACATTTATTCATTTTTTATTGCTCACAGAAATGACGACCACAAATTTCATGGCTGAACATATATGTCAGACATTCTGTATTATGTACATCATCTCATTTTGAGACACACAGGGTTAGATGACCAGTCCATTGGACTCGGGTCTCATGTTCAAGTCCAAGTGTTTCAGTGGATCTTGAGTGAATTGCCCTCCACCTGGGTGGGGATGAGAGAAATCTCTCAAACGTTTCATATGTGAAATATGAACACCCAACGGGGCCACAATTCAAACTCAGCGGGAGAGCTGCCCGAGGACCTCAACTGCATGTTCTCCTGTCCTTGAGTTTGTGTGTGCGAGACAAAGTATCTTCAGGATGCCGGTCGCAAAAGTGATGAATAATATATTGGAACAAATCTCAAATCATTACTCTCTGTTACTAAGAGCTTATGTTTTATCCATGTTAACAAAGGCTGATCATGAAGCATCGTGATGGCTTTTTTTTTTTTATGTGAAAGGCACAGATGCGTCCTAGTTTAACGTGGGTGCTGTTTTTCTTTTTCCTTGACCTAGTGCTCCCATCCACGTCCACTTTCCCCCCTGGTTCCTGGTTCTCCTATCCATTCCTTTTCACTTCATTTCCACTCAGGAAAGTGATATGATCGTTGGGGTCTTGGTAGATCGTGAAACAGAACCAGAGTAGCTAAAAAGAATCCCTCAAGCTTTCATTCCTCCCGCCCCCTCCCCCCGGCTTCTGGGCGGAACACGCCAGTCCCAGTGACTGCGGCAGCACAGGATTCCTGCCTGCCTGTGTCTGTCCTTTCATACTGGGATCGGCCTGAGTATGTCCCCCACTGTGAGGGCTTTAGTATACTCCTACCGTTCGCGGCCACTCTCACCACCTCTCCATTAGGGGAAAATAATACTCATGCTTTAGGAATTGCAGTTATCAAGCTCTGCTCTTTGCCTATTTATGGATCCTTAAATTCTGGCTGGTTAAGTCAGAAGGGGATCTGAGGGAATTCTGGAACGCATGAAGCTGCTTCTAGGGTAGAAGAATGTGGATGTTTGAAGGTCATCTTTGGGGCACCTGGGGGCTCAGTCATTAAGCATCTGCCTTCAGCTCAGGTTATGATCCCTAGAGTCTTGGGATCGAGCCCCGCATCGGGCTCCCTGCTGGGCGGGAAGCCTGCATCTCCCTCTCTCACTCTCCGATTGTGTTCCCTCTCTTGCTGTGTTTTTCTCTGTCAAATAAATAAATAAAATCTTTAAAAAGTAAATAAATAAAGGCCATCTTTACTTGTGCCTACACTGTCAAGGGTATGTCTTCTTCAACCCCATCCTTGAAGAGGGAATAGTAATAGCAGCTGGGGAAGGTCTGAGAATGATGCAAATGGAGAGACATACAGGCCTTGGAAGGCACACACACGCACACACACACTCATGCACACACACACGCACACACACATGCACGCACGCACGCACACACATGCACACACATGCACGCGCACACTCACGCACGCACACGCACACACATGCACGCACACACGCACACACTCATGCACGCGCGCACACACGCACGCATGCACACACGCACACGCACACATGCACGCACACACATGCACACACGCACGCACACACATGCACACACGCACACACTCATGCACGCACACGCACACGTACGCATGCACGCACACGCATGCGCACGCACACACACTCCCACCCGTCTGCTCTTCCATCCGTCATGCGGTCATATAGCAGGAGCCACAGATAGGGTGAGAAAGCCCAGGGTCTGGCACGGGCAGAGCGAGTGAATATTAGGACTTAACTAGTAATGCCACCCCCATGATTTTTCCAGTCTAAGGACACTCCTGTCAAGGCAACTTCAGCACTGGGGGAATCAATTTCAAGTTGTCGCAAAGCTCTAAGTGGTGACGCGGTCCGCAGGGCAGAGCACCAAGCAGGGAAAGGCTCCTTTCCTCCAGGAAACACTCGGGACCCGAAAAGCTCAGGTGGTGGCACGCCTCGGGCCCTTCTGCGAGGCAAAGGAGAATGTGGCATTTTTCATAGTGTGGAATCCACGCTGCGATTTGATGAAGACCAGATTAGCAGCTCTTCTAGAATCCTTGCCAGGAAATCGCTGCGCGGAGATGTGAGAAGATCTCTGCGATGCGGCTTAGAGAGGAGGAGCGGAGCAGCAGGTGGAGAGAGGACCGGCCTCCCATCTCGGCCAGAGAGGTCCCCTCACTTGACCTGCGATTTCACTGGCCCTGGCCACGATGCGGGCTCGGGCAATTTGCTGAGAGCAATCACAGGACGCTTCTAACTCAGTGAGGGCAGCAGGGGCGGGACCAGGGTCAGGCAAGCAAGTCCCCAGGCTGCAAAATGTCCCGGAGTCCTTCGCTCTCAGCCTGTGCAGACCCAGGGCCGGTGCCCGAGGGTACATGCTTCTTTAGTTTCGAGCCCTCGGGGCCGGATCTCTTTCACGCTAGTTCTGGCTCCAGATGGGGGTCCGTGTGTTCTGTAAAAAGTTCAAGAAAATAAATGTGATGTCATTCTGTGTGTTACCTTGTCTAAATATCCTTAAATTGTGCCTCCTTTTTTTTTTAAGTCTGTCTGTAATGAATGATCTGAATTAACCCTTCGCTCCCCCAGCCTCCAGAGTTGGCAGCCACATGTAAGGGACGGTCCCTGCTGACCTGCATGGGGTTTCACGCAGAGAAAGGGGCAGAAACAGCAAGTGGCTTTTTGAACTGAAGATGAGCTACGTGACTGCTGTTAGTTCCCCGTGCCCTGCCTTGGGGTGCCGGCAAGTTGTGGCCCGGTGTTTCTGTATGGTCACCTGTCCGTGGCCGTCCCCTGCGACTCCAGGGGACATCCACTGTGAGTGCCACTAGCAGGCTGCTCCAAGCATTAGGGCAGGAACTACTCCAACTCCCAGAAGCCCTGGGCAGGAGAAAAGCCCGTGATCCAGTTTATAGGCGGCAAGGCTGAAGCCCAGAGAGGGGCAAGCACATCCCTAAGGACCCTTGGCAGGTGGCGAAGCCGGTCCAGAGCTCAGGCAGCTGTGGAAGAGCTGGATGTCCCCCTAGGCTTACTGTTTTCAGGGGCCACTGTGATGCTCCGTAGGTGCAGGGTCTGGCTGCTCCAGGACGAAGCGGATGAAGGCATTTATGTTCCTTTGCTCTGCACTCCCAGATTGTGTTACTAGTATGTGGCACAGTTTCCAGTAATTGGTTTCCTCTTTGTTCCTGCCTCTGTGAAGGCAGGGACCACACCACTGCGACCCAGCACCCAGCGTGTCTTCACATATGGTTTATGGTCTCACAACATCAGCTGGAAGGAGGGATAGAGGAATAGTTCCAGAGCTCACGCCTTTTCCTCTTTGCCACATTATAGCTCTGGGCGAGGCCATGACTATATCTTGTCGGAAATATTATTAAAGCATTTTCAGTTTGGATCCTAAAATGAGTTTCCCAGATCCAGTTGGCTGGTATTAATTTAACTGATGGGATGAGTTTGTTCAAGAGCTGACTTGGGTACTTCGTTGGTGACTTCTATAATTTTTCTCTTTATTAAGTCTGAAAAAAGAAATCACCAAGTAAAAATAATGTTTTTTTCTGTCAGGTGATCAAATATAGATTCGGCTCGAGTAATATCCTTAAGGAAAAATATGCTAAAATCAAAGTAGATTATATTTATTAATTCCCTTTAAAATCGAACTCCTAGAAATGAAAAATCCAGAAGATTCTACACCAAAGGATGGGATGTGAATGCCTCTGGAGCTGAAATGGTGAAAAAAGGAAAAATTCCATATTTTCACCAAAAAAATCTTTCACAGTAGAGATATTTGTAAAAATAAAATGCTTCTGGCTAGTTTTTGATATGCATAAAATGTTTTCTGAACTATTAAATGGAAAATGGACCCAGAGTCATCAACACACAAAATGATCCTGTAATTATCTTAATAAATGCAGAAAACACATCCGACAAAGTTCTATTGTCCATGATGTTAAAAGTAAACACGTGAAATTATAAATAGAAGGGAAGTACGTTGACCTGTGCTAGAATATCCACAGAACATAATGTACAGCAAATATTGTATCTAATGGCAAAATATTGAAAGCTCTCTCTTTGAGTCTGGTGATGATTAAAAGACCTTCCATATCGCCACTTTTGTTAAACATTGTGTGGAAGTCCTTGCCGCCTTGATAAATGAACAGAAATAAAATAACTGAGGGTTGGGAAGGAAAAAAAAGAAAGCTGTTGTTGCTTGCAGATGCCATGATTATATTTGCAGGAAACCTAAAAGAACATAATTTTTTTAATTTATTTTTTAAATTTACTTTTTAAATTAGTAAGTAAGTGTAGTAAGGTTACTTGCATAGAGATCGATGTAAAAAAATTGATCATGGGTTTATATCACAGTAACAGACTGAGAAAATGAAATTAAGTAATGTTGCCACTTAAAACTGAAAAGAAGATACAATACCGAAGGCTCAATGTCGGAAAAGATATTCAAGACTTCAACACTATAAAGGATAAGGTAGCATTCAGACAAATTAAAGATACGCAAAATGGGATATACTATGGTTCATGAACTGAAGTCTTTTCTTTTTTAGTTTTACTTTTAAGTAATCTCCACACCCAACATGTGGCTTGAACTCATGACCCAGAGATCAAGAGTCATATGCTCCTCTGACTGACCCAGCCAGATGTCCCCATAAATTGAAGTCTTAATATTATAAATGTGTTGGGATAGGTTCAGTGTAACTCAGATCAAAATCCCAGAAGATATTTGACCAACAGATTCTAGAACTTAGGCGAAAACACAAATGGCCAGGCACCTCCAAGAGAATCCTTAGGAAAAGAGGTTAATTTAAAGAAATTACTCCATCAGCTACAATAAAATCCTTTAGTTATTGTATCAGTCTCCTGTTAGAGCAGGGATAGAAAAATCAACTGAAGACACAGGATAGAACTCCTGACAACACCTCTGGACTTCTATGGGCACCTGACTTCTGTCAAAGGCGGTCCTGCAACGTATTGGGGAAAGGGTCCCTTTTCAATAAATGGTGTTAAGTTCAGAAAAAATAATAATGGGCAACCCTCTCAGGTCCCCTCCAACTTTGGAAGCTTCGTACTATCACTTTGCTATTGCTCATATTGCTTTGTTGACCACCAAAAAAATATAAACTAAAATAAAAACAAAAAAATAAAAACAAAAAAGCCCCAAAAAACAAAAAAGCAAAAACAAAAACAGAAAAAAGTCATGATGATTCTCAGCTCATGCCATACACAAAAATCAGTTTCATGTGAATTAGTGAGCTCTATGCAAAGGTAAGACACAGGATTTCTGTAAGAAGTCATGATGTTTATGTAAACAAGGATCTCCTAAGCCAAACAAAAAAGCAGCAGACACAAACACTGATTCGTTTGACCTCATTAAAACTGGGAACTTCTATTCCGCAAAAAACCGCATCAAGAACATGGAATGATAAACCACAGAATGAGAGAAACCATAAAGTCAACAGAAGGCTCATATCCAGGACATAGAAGAAGTCTACAAATCAATAAGCAAAGGACCTCCATACCTATTAGAAAAATGGCAAGATTCTTTTTTTTTTTTTTAAGATTTTTTATTTATTTGACAGAGAGAAACACAGCCAGAGAGGGAACACAAGCAGGGTGAGTGAGAGCGGGAGAAGCAGGCTTCCCGTTGAGCAGGGAGCCTGATGTGGGACTCGATCCTGGGTCTCCGGGATCATGACCTGAGCCGAAGGCAGTTGCCCAACCAACTGAGCCACCCAGGCGCCTCAAATGGCAAGATTCTTGAAAAGATGCTTTCAAATATCAGGGAGTGGGAAGTGATGATTGATACCCCACAACCGCAAATATATCAAAATATTTCTAACCTCCTTTGCCATAGAAGGACAATTTAAAACCACCCGGAGATTACATACATAGTACGGCTAATGCATCTGAAAACCTGATAAATATCTAGTAGGGGTGAGGATTTTGATTTCCTGGAATTCTCACACACTTCTGTTGGAAATGAAAACCAGTCCAACACTGTGAAGAAGTACTGGGCATTGTCTACTAAAACGGAACATATCTATACCCTCGGACCCAGCAATTTTAAATGTTCACCAAATATGCGTACAAAAATATTAGTGTTACCAGCAGCATTATTTCTTTTTAAAGATTTTATTTATTTCACAGAGAAACACCGCTAGAGAGGGAACACAAGCAGAGGGAGTGAGAGAGGGAGAAGCAGGCTTCCTGCTGAGCAGGGACCCCAATGTGGGGCTCGATCCCGGGTCTCCGGGATCATGACCTGAGACGAAGGCAGTCGCTTAACCAACTGAGCCACCCAGGCGCCCCTACTAGCAGCATTATTAAGGTAGCCCCAAATCAGGCACAACCTAAATGCTTGGTATAATGGGTAAAAAATAAGTTTTGGTCCTACTCCTACCAAATATGCCATGGATGAAATGCACCGAGTATAAAGCGAGAATGAATGCACCACGCATACACGGATACACGCTGCAGATGGGTGGTTCTTACTAAATGATTCAGAATGAAAGTGGCCGGGCGGCCACATATACTTCCCCGTGACAATTACACCTGTGTCAGGTGCAAAACACACAGAACATCTCGGTGGTGTTAGGCTATGGGACCTTAGCTATGGGCTAAGTCTGGGGAGCGATCGGGAAGGCAAACCACAGGGCCTCTGGGGACCTGGGGACATCCCTGATGTTCTGTGTATTGATCCAGATGGAGGCTGCATGTGTGTGTGTCTGCTCTGTGATCATTCATCAGGCTCTCCACTTCTGAGAAGGATATGTACTTTCCGAAGGTGTGTTATCACTCAATAAAAAAAAAAAACTCAGAAATTGCTCGTGGGTGTCGGTCCCGTAATAGTTAAGTAAAAACGATTGGACAGACTTGGGCCGTTCATGCAGGTAGCAGCTTGCTTAAACAGTGATGAATTTGCATTTGTGCCTGGGAATAACATTACTGTATTATTTTCTCAGAACGTATGTGAGGAAAAGAAGTCTCAAATCAAATCTTGAATGTCATGAGCCGCATTCTCTCTGGAGCTCTAGAGGCGAACATTCCCTTGTCTATGGAATTTGCATTGTGTTTCTCTGGGGCCCGGTAACAATAGATACGGGAGAAATTGGAACAGCTAGATATTTTGCTGCAAGCAGAGAGTATGTGTAATTATGCAGATTTATCTGTGAGCTCATTTTCCCTGATGAGATTCAGATCCACAAAAATGAGATTCCTAAAGACCATATAGAGTGGTGGACACCACGCTTTGCTATTGACTCTGAAAAATGCAAGAATTGTGGGTTAAAATTATGAATTGAATAGGCTTTTAAGAACTAGATGGGTCTCGTTTATGGAGACGCCCAGCGCACTTCATCTTTATAAGATTAGTGAGAGAAATGGGAGCCCCCACAGTGAACCCTGACTCATGTCATATATTCTGCATCGATAAATAATATCCCATTATCCTGGAGCAAAAATAGGCAGGCCTTCTCGATTCTTTTGTAGGAGAACATTATCTTGTTTTATTCGGAGGGTGGGGGAGAGATGACATTTATATAGAGGGCTGATCAGCATTAGAATAAAATATTGATCTAATAGTCTGAGATTTCTCTTCAGCAGAGACTTCACCATTAGCAGAAGTGCATTCATGCTGGGGCTCCTTTACCCGCAGGCATCCGTTCTGAGACCCCCCAGAGGATGCCCGAATCACAGGTAGTACAAAACCCTATATATCCTAGTTTTTTACCTATGCATACACACCTGTGATAACATGAAATGTACAAATTAGGCACAGTAAGAGATCAGCAGCAGTGACCAGTAAGATAAAACAATTGTAAGTATATTATAATAAAAGTTGTATGAATGTGCTCTTACTCTCCCTCTCCCAAAATGTCTCTTCTGCTGTGCTCACCCTTCTTCTTCTTCTTGTACAAGGTGACGACGTGGACGATGAAATGCGCCCGTGATGAGAAGGGAGGTGAGTGACGTCGGCACGTGACATCATGTTAGGCTGCTGCCGACCAGCCGAGGTACCAGAAGGAAGATCGCCCACTTCTGCTTGACCTTGGGTAACTGCAACCCCAGAGAAGTGGGGACGACTAAGGCAGCTCACCCTAAAGACTCCATACCCAGATGTTAGAATCCACTTCCGCAAAGGGCAAGCAGTAAGGTGAATAGTAAACATAGTATACACGAATAATTTCCATTACAAACATTCTTTTCCCTTTCTAAATGCTTGGCATATTACAATACCAATAATACGGCAATTACAATAAAAATGATTAACTGTGGTAAGAAGAAAAACGTAGCAACTGGGAAGCTGAGGGGGGCTTCATCAAATAATGTGCCTTTTCATTCTCTGTGTTAATGTTTTGTACTTAGAAGCTTTGCATATTCTTATTTATTTCCCCAGACTGCCAATGATTTTCCTTGTGCAGAACCAGTGTGCTAAGGCCCCATGGAAATCCTGCCTCTTGGTTTCATTGGCGATGTGTCTCATGCGTATGGGACGTCCGGTCTGAACGAAGGGACCTCCTGCCCATCCTGAATCTTCAGATCCAGACCTTCCCAGTCCATCTACCCGGGGACTCTCACCATCCAGGTCACGTGCTGGGTTTTGCTCCTAAGTGATGGGCAGAACGGTGAGTGTCCCTGGAAATGCAGCCTCGCTTGCTCAAAGAGCCCTCAGCTGAGCCAAACGGCCGCGCTGCTCCCCCATCCGCACCCCCGACAGGCTGTGGCCCCTAGAATATTTACACCATAACGACATGATCGTGGATGCCGGCACTGAGGACATGGGAATGGGGTGGATTACTTGGTTTTAAAATGTGCCCCAGATGTGGTTCAGATTATGGTCTCAAAGGGGATCAAGGCTGCCCTCTTGCTAGGGAAGCTGCTGGACAGTTTTCCATCAAAATGAGGGAGTTGGGGCGCCTGGGTGGCTCAGTTGGTTGAGCGACTGCCGTCAGCTCAGGTCATGATCCTGGAGACCTGGGATGGAGTCCCACATCGGGCTTCCTGCTCATCGGGAGGCCTGCTTCTCCCTCTCTCACTCCCCCTGCTGGTGTTCCCTCTCTCACTGTGTTTCTCTCTGTCAAATAAATAAATAAATAAATAAATAAATAAATAAATAAATCTTAAAAAAAAAAAATGAGGGAGTTAACCAAGAAAGAGAAATACACAAGGAAGGGGGCAGCTCTGACCCAGGAGAGAGTGCAGATGATCCCCAAGATGATGGTCAAAGGACACCCTGGGGAAGCTGTGCCCAGGGATGGCGGGGACCAGGTCTGCAGATGCAGGGCGCTCTTTCCATAAGACAGTGGTTGGGACCGAGGGGGTGGTCTATTTCCTGCTGTGTAAAATGGGAATGACTTGATGACCTCCCGGGCTCTTGTGGGGTCTGAATATGTTGCATCCAGTTGTGGAACTTGTCCTCTCCCCATGTTCCCTAAGAGAGAATTCCATTTTACATGTAAAATTTCCGATTCCATGTTTCCGCTCCTCTGGAGGCAGAAACATGGGAAATTACCTTTCCACCAGCAGACCAGCACCGTGAGTTAATAACACAATTTGTAAGTTGTTTTATTTTAGTAACAACATCATATACATAAGAAACAACTGTAACTCATATCCATAGTCTTAAAAAAAAGTTCTGATGGCTTGTAATTGGTTGACATGTTAACGTTTGGGTTGAGGGTATGGGGAAAGGAGTATTGGAAACGCAGGTGGCACTCCTCCCTTTATTAAAGCCACGGCAGAAACATAAATTATCCCATCTCAAAAGCACCTCGGAAAATGTCTTTCCTGTAGCTTCAGATGATTTAAAATTGATCTCCTATAGCTTGTCCTACTTTTATATTTTTAGCCATAGACAAAATAGTGGTTTTCAATTGTCTGGCGAAGTGCTTTGAGGACAGGGTTCAGCCTGGTCCCTATCCTTGGGTTTTACTCCCGGGGATCTCTTCCCTTTGTAATCCCATCATGGAGAAAAGAAACGTCCCACCACGGTGATTCAGGCGATCAAACACCCTTGGTAACAAACACCCCTGCCCGGGGTGGACCCACCGTCACACACACCCTCGTAGCCCTGTGTGCGCTTCACTATATGACATCAAAGGCAGCGTCATTCGGAGGTGGGCGCTTTTGGACATCAGGGAAGGAGGGAGGACTGTGTGTACGGCACCACGGCTCTCACCGGATGGGCATGGTTTTTGCTTCTGGCAAAATTTCCCTATGCAGCTCCAGGGAAGTCCTTCTTGGGCAAAGGGGACACTGCTCTGGAGTTTCTTCGGTTCTGCGTCGTGCAAGGCAGACACAAGTGAGGAGGAGGAGGGACACGCCTGACACCGCAGGTTCTCGGGGATGGGTGGGAGCCTTGGGGTTCCCCCAGGGCGTGGGGTGACCTGGGCGTTTGGGGAGGTAAAAGTCAGGTTGGGCTTGTAGGAGCTTTGTGTCAAGAGGGCAGGAAAGTCAGTCCTGGGAACAGATATGCAATGAACAAAAATACTGCCTTGGAGAGGGGACCTGTGTGTTGAGTATTCAAAGCCAGGGAGTGAGGACGTGTTTGAAGGAAGAGCACCCTTCAGAGCTGGAGAGGGGGGTTTCTGAGCTGAGCTTTGGGGCCAAAGCACTGAATTCATGGAGGATCCAGAGCGGGGACCAGTGCCCAGTATGCAGGCTGGCATTTCTGCCTTGACTCTTGTTGGCTCGGGATTCAGGGAAGAATTGGTGCAGATGGTCTTTTGGATATGCATCAGTTTGTGTTCAAGTAGAGATCGGCAGAGGGGCCTCCAAGTGTTGGCAGGAAATGATAGTGTGTGGGAAGGACGGTGTTGGAAACAGGATGCGAGCTGGGGCTCACTTAAGTGTGTTGGTCTGGTGCCTTTGAGGTCAAAGGAGAAACCGTGGAATTGGAGAAGGAAGGGGGAAAAATAAATAGTGATAAAAGAAACAGGCTTCCCTGGATCAGTGGTTATAATGTAACGTTAACCCAGGAGTGTGGCCAACTCAGCATTGCACCTAAGTGCAACTTCTGAAAAGATAAAAAATACATTTGTTTTTTGAAGAACATTCCACAAACCAATGGGTAGGAACACATTGTTCGATGAAATGAGCTCTATTTACAGGACTTTACAGATTCCTTCTCTCCATCCTTCTCCTCCCCCTCCTCCTCCTCCTCCTTCTCCTTCTTCTTCTTCAAGATTTATGTATTTATTTGAGAGTGAGCGTGAGCAGAGGAAGGGGCAGAGGGAGAGAGAGAATCGCAAGCAGCCTCCCCACAGAGTGTGGAGTGGACTCAGGGCTCGATCTCGTGACCCTGAGATCATGACCTGAGCTAAATCAAGATTCAGATGCTCAATTGACTGAGCCACCCATGCCGCCCCAGGGCTTTATAGGTTTCTAAAGTGGGCTCTGAAACCCACAGGTCCTGAAGGGCTTAGTCTCCTCTGAGATGGAATAGAGAGTATGACAAGGCTTGGAGTCTCAAATCCACATGCCCACAGGGGCCAGAGTAGGTAATCTGTGTGAGGGAGGCTGTGAGGTTATAGGGAGTGGTGGGGACTGCAGCCAAGGGAGTGGACCACGCACCACCTAAAGGGGATGGTGCCTGCCCTCACTACTATGTATGGTGCGGACTCCGTGGCCGCACCTGCGGACCAGTGACCCCAGCAACAGCTATTTTCCCGAGACCCTATTATCCGGTATTTAACGTAAACTCTCCAAACATTTAAAAACCTGAGAAGAACAAAGGAATCATTTCTGAGAGCCAGAGCTAGTCTCTGGGTCACCCTGGATCCAGGTCATGCTTCACCAGCTTCCTCTGGCCCCTGAATTTGATATCTCACACATCACTTGAATATTTGACACATTTCCAACAGGCTCACATAGATTTCCATAAAACCTCCGTTCTGTGGCAACGTAAACCTAAGGCAACTCGCCATGGTTGCCATTGGACAGGTTTTTTATTGCCAATTAAAATATATAGAGGTTTGGAGGTATAGATAAAATGGTCAAATACACATTTTTGAAGTTTACTCGGGTCCGTGTATGTATATAAAGCCACATACGTAAAATGCCAACATTCGTTTATATCTCCACGTTCCGTCAGTTCAGTTCACATTCTGCACGAGCCCCTTTGACAACAGTGTCTTCATCAGCACCTCAGACTCCCTGAGCTCGGATTTTTTGGAAAGGCTTCCCTTGTGCATCTAAGTCCTTTGAGACACAGCCGCTGTGATGCTGTTACCAAGAATACTCTAGGGGGGGCGGGGGGGTGGTTCTGTGCCTTCGGGGCTATGTCCATGATGCAGCCAGTCCCTGGACAGTATCTTGGTGGAATATCGAAACTGCACGTTCAGAGCAAATCCCTAAGGCTTGAGAGGGTGAGGTTGAACTTCCAGGGATCAAATAAAGTATATATTTAATGACTTTGTCTCTGTCTTTTTTTTAACCATTGGTTTCTGTTTCCCTCCTACATTCCCAAATCCAGCACCAACCAAGCTTGTTGTAGGATTAAGTGTCTTCTCCAGACCACAAACATCGTTGTTCAGAATAATGTCACTGGAACAGTACCTCATAGAACTGGGAGTTTTTCTCAGGGGTCATTACTGGGGAACACGCATGCTCACAGTGGGTATCAACCCACTTGCTTGTCTCCATATCACAACTAAAGAATCTGGAGTCAGCGAACTCTCCCTTCCCATTCGATACTAGCCTGTTGAAATTGATTCCCATAACCCCCTGGATCCTTACATGTCACATGAACAAGATTTAGGGGGAAAGTAAAGCTTAGATGATCTGGACTGTTGACAGATTTGCTTCTAGTGTCCAGAAAAGGTCACTGGCTGGTGGGTGCCATATGGCTTTGAATGAGAGTCACTAAGACATCTGCAAAAGCCCATGCTCGATCCAGTGTGACAAGTGTGCTGTTGCCAGAAGGCACGTTGGTCCTTCCCATCAAAGAAGAGGTCGGGGAGGGTCTCGGTTTCCTGTGGACCTCTGAAGCCAGCGACCCACTTACTTTTCCCCCTAAACGCATGGTGCTCAAAGCATCTCTTTAACTCTCTGGAGCCCATGAGGAGACGACTGGGTCTCACCTGAATTCTGCCTGTTAATTTCATTCTTTCCTCCTCGGACCACCCAGAGGTCGGGAATTTGTCCCACTGAGGACATTAATGGTGTGCGTGCTATCTGGTAGCTAGAGATAAAATAGCAGGTACAGAAAGTCCTTTTGCTAGAACGTTGATAAAAGGTTTATACTGAAACTATTGGGTGAAATGAGGCAGGAGCCATGGCGAGTTCATTCTCCTCTCTTTCTATATCCCAAATCACCTATCACATTAAATTGAATTCTGCCAGTTTCTAAAAAAGATGCCTAGTGATTGTCTGACTCCTGCACTGACTACGTATACTTCTGAGTCGATCCCTCTATACCGCAGAGCTCCTAAAGTCCTGTGTCCTGCCAAAGCCCCTCTCAAAAATCTATCCATCCAGATGGTTCCTGTGTGTTGATGCAGTAGGGGAGCTTTAAATAAAGAAATCCAACGCAGACGCGGTGGGAAAGAGTCCCAGGGTTCAAGGATAATGAGGAAGCTGATTTTCCTTATGCAAAGACAAAAGTGACATCTTCTTAAAATTGTTAATTCATTTCAAAGGGAGAAATAATGACCTCCTCTGGCCATCACACTGAATGTCCATAGCGAGGAAAATGGTCTTCACCCACATTAACTCGGTGGGTCTAAGCCAAAAGCTCCATTTGCCAAGAAAGAAGGAAAAAAAAAAAGAAAGAAAGAAAGAAAAAGGCTTCTTCAAGGGCACAGCTCTGCTAGATCAGAGCCATGTTCTTGAGAGAACAGACATGAAGTGTGGTGGGTGGCATGAGTTAAAATCAGGTGGAGACACATCTATTTTTAACGAATCTCTCACGTACTGTAGGATTAGCAGGTCCCCAGTTGGAAGCTGGGCGAAGCAGCGCTGTGGTCCTGCAATGATTTCCCGAGTCCTCATTGATTCAGACCCGTGTCTGGGGCTGTCAGTGGCTCTCTTGGTATTGATCTTGGTGGCCATTCATGCCATCAGATCCCACGACACAGGACAGCTTCATTTTTACCTTCTGCCCAAGAGTATTCAGACAGGGATACCTTCCAGTCATTTGTGGCCTCAGATAATACCTAATCCTTAAGAGAACAAAGCTTAAGTGATCAAATGCAAAGGTAAAAGGGAGGCTTCCTGGACGATGGGAGATAGTCCTGCCTGGGAACGTTCTCTCATTGGCATTAATGGGCTGTTCCCAGTTACAGCATTTTGTTTTACTGTGTCCACATATTCAAAGTCCTTTTTAAAAGAATTCTGCATTCTCTAATTAGGGAGTAAGTCAACTCAGGAGTGTAAGGGGGGTATTCTTTCACTTTCCCCCCGTGCTGGAAGTGAAGCATTCATCTTGGAGGAAGAGTTTCCAGATGACTGGCTGGTGGGGAAGCCGAAGAACAGGAAATCTGTAGAGACTTCCCATTGGTTTCAAGGAAGCTCACTTGCAGCCCTGGGTGTGCTCCAATCCGCATGTATCAAATCTGAAAATAATGAAGAAACCGCTGTAAATAAACCTCTGAAGTGATGGCCTGATGGCAGCCGGGGGGGCTGGAAGAGGACTGTGAGAACTCTGCGTAGCTCACCCGCGGGTTGGCCTGGCTCAGCACCGCCTTGAGGCTTAATCAGAGGTGGCTGAATGCACCACGCACTGACATCAAGATGTAGACAGAAAGCAGAAGCAACGGTAGAAACATCGCGGCACAGAGACAACGCAGCATGGGGCAGTGCTGGCTTCTCACCCCCTCCTGAGCTCAGAAGCATCGGCGAACCCGTCATTTAGGCTAGATCAGCTCTTACCAAATAAAGAGGATGTACTCTGGCTGGGAGCCCCGGGCTGGCTTCCTGAACATCGTGAAGCCCCAGGACAGAGACGTTTGGGGCTGATGTATGTGTGTTTAGGGTTTGGATCTGATGTCGCACATCAGGCCCTATAGATCTATCCCTGTCCTTATTTTACCAAAAATCTAGGATCACTTGGATGCATGTGATTTCTCTTCTTACTGATCAATTAACAGCACCCATTAAGCACAGACTATGTACAACTGGCCAGGGGGACGCTGTCTCAGGACTCCAGGACAGTGATGGCAAAAGATGATAACTGGGGACATGACCGTAATGGGGACAGCAGGTCCAGATTTCCTAGGGGTCATCTATCTTCCCATCCATCCACTCGTTCAAACACCTGGCAAGACTGAGAGTTCATTCTGTATGCGGGGGCAGTGGAAAAGTGCCCTCAGTTCATACACAGTGAGGGGCACAGACTTCTTTAATTGGGGGGCATGCTGACAAGATGCAGAGGGTTCAAGAGTTTTGGGGGTTGAGCTAGGGAAAACATTTGACCACCAGGTGGCAGTAGCACACAGTGGGCTTACTTGGGGGATGCTGCCGGCTTTGCAAGCAAAAGCACCCCCCCACCACCACCACCACCAGGCTTGCAACCATTCAGAAGCTATGGCTTGGGGGCCACTCCCCAGAAGGGGAGGAGGATGAGGAGGCTGGTGTGTCCAGGTGATGCTGGCAGCATGGCATGAGTCTTGGTCTGAGAGCTCCGAGGGCTACGGGGTTCGTCTTATCTGTGGCTGGCAGATGTCGGTGCCGTTGTGTAGGCTTTGCAAAGCAGGCAAGCTGTAAATAGCTAAAATGCACTTATCTTGGCTCTTTTGAAAACAATCGGTTGTATAAAAATTTCAGTCCAGTAACCCCAGATTTTTGAGCGAATGCATCCCAGCCTGTTGTGAAGAAAAATACACAGTCTAGGGACCAAACCCAAGGGAGAGTCTCCAGCTCATTTACATAACTGGAGGGCAACAGATCCCGACTTCTTGGAGATCCTAAATGGGTGAGTGATAGGAGGCATGCACTCATCCGTCCTTTCATACAGCCAGCACTGACCAAGCCCCTGGCTCGTGCTCAGGGCAGGTCGAGACAAAGATGAGGTCTGGTAGGAATGAGACAAGCACAGATTCTGGGGTACGCGGAGATGATCTCATTTAGCAGACATCTGCCCCCGACCAAGCAGAATGACAAGAGCACCATTCCTGCATTGAGTGTAGGGTCCTTGCCTTCCGTGGCTGTGTGTGTGTGTGTGTGTGTGTGTGTGTAGGGGTGTGTGTGTGTGTGTGTGTGTGTGTGGTTGGATACTTCTTAAGACCCCATGAACCTCAAAGGGTTTACCTCACTGGCTTTGAAGCAGTGGGGAGAAGAGTTTCATGGAGATATTGTTAATTCGCCCTTGAACACCATCATGTCTTCTCATCCCCCACGCCCACCTCTGCCTGTGATCACAGATAGCGGTGGACACATCTTCTTGGAGATGCAGGAACTAGAAAGCCCTCAAGGGGGCAGACTTCAGCGTCTGTCTGCCAGAGACTGGGGCTCTGCACTTTCCTAACTCTGCAACAGCCCACCCAAAATGGTGCAATCAGTTTTTTTGTTGTTGTTGGGTTTTTTTTTTTGTCTTTTGGTAAATAAATCCTCCTTTGATCAATCCTTATTTGAGCTTCCTGTTTCTTGTTGAAACCCCGACTCATGCCTTGGACATCAAATGATGCCCACTTCTACTTTAGGGTCATGATATAAATCTTACTTTTTAAATGAATGTATTTACAGTTTTCTTTCTGGGACCATAGGCAAATATACATTATGCAAAAATATTATTATGCAAATATATTATATATTTATATTTTTATATAAAGTAAACAATAAAACAGGCATGTCAGACAGGCATGAACCACAGGACAGAGGCAGTAGGTAGTGTATATTAAGAGATTTCCCCTAGGAAATTACAACTATGGGGATGACTGCATATTTGTGAAATTCGCAGGGCACGCCCCAGGAGGGATAGACTAGAACGCTCAGGCATGGCGTGAAACTCCTGTTCCACAGACAGGGAACCTTCTACTCTGCTTTTTCAGGGGATCATCTTTTACCTGTTCTGTGGTCAGTCCCACCCAGATAATCTAGAATGATGTCTTGTATTTAAAGTCAGCTGATGAAGGATATTAGTCACATCTACAACATGCCTTCAGAGCAACATACCTGGGTTAGCATTTGATGGGCTTGCAGGGGAGTGCAGCCTGAGTGTGCGGGTCCCCAGCCCACCCTGGGAGGCAGAGCTGTGCCAGGACCTCTTAGGTGTGGCTGTGAATGCAAACAGGAACTCAGTCCAGTTAGCTCAGGGAAGAGGCTACGTCCGATGTCACCTTGTCAGTGGTTTTTGACACAGAACTAGAACTGAATCCTCTGATTCTTGACCCATCGTTCTTTGAATACGGTGCGTGTTGTTAGTTCCAGCATGATGGACGTGGGCTGAACAAAACCCAGGGTCACCAGCCAAGGGGGTGGGCAGTTCTCCCAATAGGGGAGTGAAGAGATTCGGAGCATTTCTTTAAATGAGCTTTTCCAAGTTGAATGAAATCTCCGTTATTTGGGGTCACTTAAAAACCTCTGCCTAGGGTGGATTTTTGTCTAAGGACACTTAGGAAGCCCCAGATCATCTAGAAAACCAGTGCAAGCTCATATTACAAGGAAAATGGGGGCAACTATTAGAACTCAGGGCAGCTCCAGGAGACACGGAAGGCACCGGAGAACCTTGGACCGGCCAAAGAAGAGAATTCATGCCCCAAAACTATGGCACCCAGTTTTACCTGGCTTGTCATGGTAGAACTTTCTAGAACAGGAAATCATGGTTCCCCAATCCCCACATCCTATGTACACTGCAAGTACAACCTCTCCCAAGCCTTACGTTGTATAAAATATGTCCTACCAACTAATGAGTAATAGCATGGATTCATTCGTGGCCTTATTTTCTTATTGCACACTGTTTTGTTTTGTTTTTTTAAATTTTGGTTGTATTGGCATCTGAGATTAAAACTTTGGAAACTTTTCACATGAAAGTCTAGATATTTAGAGTCTACTGAAGCTGGAAGAACTGGGAAGTTCTAGCCGGGGCAGGGGAGAATCTATGCCCTTCGATGAACGTACTCTCTGGATCTGTGGGCTGACCCTGGAATCCTGATTCGAATTTCTGGTCTGATTTTTCTTTGCATGTCAATTTGAGAACACGGGAAAAGGAGAATCTTGGAAGTGGCCTGTTGCTCCTTCTTCGATCCCTAGGATCATTGGAAGCTCTTGAAATGCTAAGCCTTGTTTAATCAGACCCTGAGCCCGTTGTGGCTTCCTCTGGGCGTGGCTTCCTCTGGGCGTGGCTTCCTCTGGGCGTGGCTTCCTCTAGGCTTGTGGCTTCCTCTGGGCGTGTGAATTCATCAGTGTTTT
>PITA01010944.1:54207-69447 GCA_004023965.1 Spilogale gracilis | reverse complement strand
GGGTGGCTCAGTTGGTTAAGCCACTGCCTTCGGCTCAGGTCATGATCCCGGAGACCCGGGATCGAGCCCCACATCGGGCTTCCTGCTCGGCGGGAAGCCTGCTTCTCCCTCTCTCACTCCCCCTGCTTGTGTTCCCTCTCTAGCTGTGTTTCTCTCTGTCAAATAAATAAAATCTTTAAAAAAAAAAAAAAAAAAAAAATAAAGATAAGATTTTATGTATTTATTTATCAGAGTACAAGCAGGGGGAAGGGCAGAGGGAGCAGCCAACTCCCCCTGAAGCAGGGAGCCCCACACGGGGCTCAATCCCAGGACACCAGGATCTTGACCTGAGCCAAAGGCAGATGCTTAACCAACTGAGCCACCCAGGCACCCAGATAATGCTTAAATTTTAACAGACATACACGGCCAGTGATGACCCCGTTAGTACAAGCCCCATGCTAATAGGCTCGGCTCACATGAGATCGAGGCCCCCACCTCTAACCTCTCAGGCACCTGTTCAGAAGGTCGACAGCGCTCCGCAGACGCTGGGCCTCGCGCTGGGCACCCTCACAAGCCTGGGTGGCCCCACTGGTCTTGTCCCGCAGTCGCTGCAGCTTCTCATCCAGGCTTCGGCGCTCACCCTCGCTGTCACTGAGCTGCTTCCGCAGGGCGCCCAACAGGTCCTGGCTGGCCTCATAGCGCCCACGCATGTCCTGTGGCATGGGAACCGCTGCGTCCCCAGAGGCCTAGGAAACTCCCAGAGCGCCCCCTACTCTGCTCATTCCAAAGATGTAGGCCAGCCCACTCTGCAGCCCAGGCCTGGGGCAGGAGAGGGGGCTAAGCCATCCACAGTAGGTTTCCACTCCCGTTCGCTGTGCCCCCACTGCCCTTCTGAGCGTTCTGCCAGGGCTCGGGGCCTCCGTTCCCTTGGCCAATGCGACCTAAGCCCCAAACCACCAAGCACAGTCTGTCCTCTCCCGGATTCGGACTACCCCAGGGCTCCGAGGCTCCTCCTCTTCGCATCCGGGTTCTGACTCTCTCCCAGACTCCTCACTGCCCCTAGTTCCCCCAGCTCCTCTGATCCTAGACTGATTCCTCCCCCGGGGGTCCTGGCTCTGCCTGTCCCGTAATCTCCTCTCTAAACCAGGACTCTAGCTCTGCCCCAAGCTCCCCCCTGCCCCAGGCTCCTCCGCCAGCTGCCCAAGCACCGCCCACTCTGGGCTCAGATCTGCCTCCTCGCTCTCAGCCATTTCCGTGGGTCCCAACTCAGTTACTCTTTCTCAGGGCTCTGGCCCCACTCCGAAATGCTCAGGCCGGGGCCCCTCCCCCGGAACCCTGGCTCCACCCCCAGGGCACTGGCTCCGCCCTGAGTGGCCCAAAGCCCGTTCCCGGGGCCTCTGGCGCCGCCCTGGAGGACGCTGAGGGTCCTCCTACCTGGACCTCCAGCTGGCGCTTGTGCAGGGCCGAGTGGACCAGCGCGAGCGTGGAGGAGTCGGAGCAGGCCGGGGATGGGCCTCGGCGCGGGGATCGGCCGCGGCCGGGTGAGGAGCGCCGCGGCGGGGAGGGGGTCCGGGTGCCGGAGAGCCCCCGCAGGCTGCCGTCGGATGCATCCGCAGTGCGCTCGGAGCCACTTAGCTGAACACCACTCTCCATGTCCGACAGCACAGCCTGAGGTGGGGTAGAGGGGCCACTGAGGAGGGGGCCACGGGTTAGCTGGGCCAAGAAGCCCAGGTGAAGCAATGGAGTCCCGGGGACCACGTGTCCGGCTTCCTCGCACACTCCGGAGCACATTCTACACTCCCTTCCTACAGGGCTTCCCGATTCCACCTCCCCTGGCTCGCAGCCCTCCGCACGGCGGTGAAGTCTCCCAGGTATTACCCAGACATGATCGGGTGGTTCTCACAGATGGGCCTGGAACCGCCAGTGCCTCCCCCTCGGGCTGGGGCTCCCCTTCGGGCAGAGGCCAGGTTCAGCTAGCAGGGGTGTCCAACAGCAACAGCCTGGGTCCCCAGGGCCCCCAGATGAACTTGCCCTTCAGCTCAAGGCCACCAGAGGAGTGGTGCTCCCAGCCTGCCTGGCCTCGCCCTGCACCCCTCTCCCTCCCACCTCACACCTGAGCCAGGTCCCTCAGGGTCTGTTGCAGCCCCTCTCCATCCTCTGTGTCCAGGGCCGCCTGCTCCTGGAGCCGGAGGGATTCCTGGAGTGATGTTCAGGAGACGAAAAACCGGTGGTCAGGATCTCTGCCCTAGCCTGAAACCCCACCGCCATTTCCCTCCCTGAAGGCCCTGCCCATCAGGCCCTCTAAAGCCCTGCCCATAGGCCCACCGCCTGGTAGAGCCCACAGTAGCCCCAGTGCCCTTGTTGAACAGACCAGGCCCAGAGACATGCAGTGTCACCATATAGGTCACACAGACTATTGGAGGGGAGCCGGACATAGAACCCAGACCATGGAACACATAGGTGGCTTAGTTGGTTAAGCATCTGCCTTTGGCTTGGGTCATGATCCCAGGGTCCTGGGATCAAAGCCCCACATTGGGCTCTCTGCTCCAAGGGGAGCCTGCTTCTCCCTCTCCCTCTTCCTGTCACTCCCCTTGCTGTTGCTGCCTCTCTCTCTAGTACATACATGAAATCTTTAAAAGAAAAAAACAAAAAACAAAACAAAACCCAGGCCAAGCCCCACACCGGCAGTACCCTTGAAGGGTGTCCGTCTCGGGGGGAAGGAGCTGAGCTCCAAGAGCAGGAGCCCTGGGCTAGCAGGGCACAGGCATGTGTTCAAGCCCCAGTTTACTGGCTCTGAGACTCTGGGCAAGTACTTCCCCTTGGCCTCAGTTTCCTCATCTGTGTAATGGGAATCATGCTACAGGGCTGCTGAGAGGATGAAATAGGATGAAGGAGGTGAACATACTTACTAAGCCTGGCACACACTAAGTGCTCAACAAATGAGGGCTGAAACTGAGTCTACCTGGGACGCTAAGAGTAGCCCGAGCAAACACAACCCTCATCCACGGCTCTGCTCTGTCTCCTGATCCCGCCCTCCACATCTCAGGGTCAGCTGCATCTCACCAGGGCCTCAAGCTTCTCAGTCAGGCCCTTGTTGACCCGATCCTTCTCCAGATTCTGGTTCTGAAGGCGCTCCACTGTCAGGGCCAGCTCGGTCACTCTGGAGGAAGGGCAGTAACAGAAGTGAAGGGGAGACCCACCCCACCTTCTCCTCAAACCCACCGGCTCTGTGTCCTTCATGTTTCCCAAACCTCAGGGAGGGACCCTAGCATCCACATCCCTAGCTGTGTGCCCTTGAGCAAGTCAGTCCTCTCTGGACCTCAGACTGCTCATCTATAAAAGGAGAATGAGGTTGCCACTTGGTTTACCTCTGGGGCTCATCCAGGTCTCTGGAGCTAAGAGCCTAGGATCTAGCATCAGTGGTTAAACCACTCCTTAATGTGCCCTGGGCAAGAGCCCCCCGAACCTCAGTCTCCCCTCTGTCACACAGGGTGTCGAGGCAGACTAGCTGAGCTCACACAGGAGAAAGGGCCCGTTACCAGCGAACAGACACTCATTCTCCCTGCATTCCCAGACGCACAGTCTGCAGGGAAGCCCACTGTAGGGAAGCCCACCTGGCACTGAGACTGGCCTTGTCCAGGCTGCTCTGCACCTGCAGCTGGGCCAGGTCCTTCTCCTGGAGCACCTTGTCCCGCAGCTGCTCGTCCAGCTGCAGCTGCAGCAGTGCCTGCTTCTCTAGGGCTGCCTCAGCCCGGCTCTCAGCCAGCCTCAGGCCGGCACTCAGCCCCAGGTCCGCCTCCTGGATGGCTCTGGAGGTCCGGGCCAGCTCCCCTCCCAAATGCAGCAGGTCCCTGGTGGAGAGAGCACAGGATAAGCATGGGATGGGGGCAGGCTCCCAAGTATAAATTAAAACTATCCCAAGATGCTATTGTGGGATGTCACTATCAGCTTGGCAAGAAACTAAAAAAAAAAGAGAAGTCATCTAACACACAATGCAGGTGAGACTGTGGAGAAACAGGCCCCTCTGACGCCTCTGGCAGGAGCGTAAGTGGGAGTAACCATGACACGGCAATCAGGAAGAGCTCAAACAATTATAAACGGATAGGTTCTTTGACCCATTGACTATACTCCTAAGAGTTTATCCTACAGATATGGTCCCAATGCAAGGAAAAGGACCTGCATATAAGATGATCCACTGTAGCAATGCTCATGGAAGAAATACTGGGGACGATCTAAATGTGCATCAAAAGAGGGCTACTATTTATTTTTTATTTTTTTTTTTTATTTATTTGAGACAGAGCGAGTGAGAGCACAAGCAGGGGGAGAGGCAGAGGGAGAGAGAGAAACAGCACGGATGCTGGGCAGGGAGCTCGATGTGGGCTCCATCCCAGGACCCCGGGATCATGACCTGAGCTGAAGGCAGACCCTTAATCAATGGAGCCCCCCCAGGTACCCCAAAAAAGGGCTACTATTAAATAAATTTGGTATATCCATTCATGGAATATTCTATAGCCGAGAAAAAGCTTGATATGGACTCACCTCCCAGTTATAGCTATTAGGTGAAGACAGCGTCTTCAAGAACACAAAGACAAAATTCCATCGAGTATGGAGCAAAATAGGTAGGGGAGGGAGAGAAAGAGACACAGAGTGTGTGTGTGTGTGTGTGTGTGTGTGATCTGCTGTATTTGTTTGTAAAAAATAAGCCTGGAAGGTCATGAAAGAAACTAGTCATACCATTTGCCTCCAGGAGGGAAGGGAAGCATCTGGGCCAGAAATGGGGAGGGGGGAGACTTTTCACCATACGCCCTTTTGAAATTTGAACCATGTGAGTATGTGAGTTATTCAAAAGTAACACATTAGATTTTTATTTTTATTTTTTTTTAAGATTTTATTTATTTATTTGACACAGAGAGAGAGAGATCACAGGTAGGCAGAGAGGCAGGCAGAGAGAGAGCAGGAAGCAGGCTCCCCGCTGAGCAGAGAACCTGATGTGGGGCTCGATCCCAGGACCCTGAGATCATGACCTGAGCCAAAGGCAGAGGCTTCAACCCACTAGGCAACCCAGGCATCCCTTATTTTAATTTTTTAAAGATTTATTTATTTATTTATTTGAGTGGGGGGGGGGAAGGGCAGAGAGCATCCTGAGTCGATTTGCACACCAAGCATGGAACCGAACACGGGGCTCGATCTCACAACCCTGAGATCATGACCTGAGTCAAAACCAAGAACTGGATGCCACCCAGGGGCCCCATACCCCAATGAAGCTTTAAAAAAATTAATCTTAAAATGAAACTAAGCAAAGGGGTACCTGAAACCCAAACTTGAATCTGATCAACAATTAAATCCAGGGACACCTGGGTGGCTCAGTTGGTTAAGCGTCTGCCTTCGGCTCAGGTCATGATCCTGGGGTCCTGGGATCAAGCCCCACATTGGGCTCCCTGCTCAGCTGAAGCTGAGCCGAAGGCAGACGCTCTCCCTCTGCCCCTCCTCTCTGCTTGTGCTCTCTGTCTCTCTCTCAAATAAATAAATAAAATCTTTAAAAAAAAAAAAAAAAGAATGAAACTTAACATCCAGTTTACAGGAAATACAGGGGACAAGGTATTAACTGCCACCTCAGAATCCAGACTGTGGGAAGTTCTTAGGACAACTGTCCCAGTTTCCTTTTATTTATTTATTTGAGAGGGGAATGAGAGAGTGAGAACACATAAAAGCAGCGGGAAGAAGCCGACTCCCTGTAGAGCAGGGAGCCCAATGCAGGGCTGGACCCTAGGATGATGGGATCATGACCTGAGCCAAAGGCAGTGGCCTAACCGACTGAGCCACCCAGGCGCCCCCAACTGTCCCAGTTTCCTACACAAATAAATGAAAAAACTTAAAATACAAGTCAGCCAATCACATTTGGTGAGCATCTATGGCTCCTAATTCAAACAAATTATAAAAACAAGTGACTCATCTGTGACACTGATGCTTCGGCTGGAAATCTGGACACTGAATAGCCGATGACTTTAACAAAAGATCATTAATTAAAAAAGTTTTAGTGCAGAAAAGGAAAGAAACTGGTCGGCCTGCCTCAGCTCTCCCCAGGGCCTCATCTGCTCAAAGATTAAGCAGGACCATGCTCCCCTGCTAATGTGGGTCTTTGAGGTTCGCCCAGCCTGACCTCCCTTCCCCTGTCAGCCCCACTGACTGCCATGACCTCCCACCTCCACGCCTTAGCTCCCACTCTTCCCTCTGCCTGGAGCACCCCTGGTACTGCTGGTTAAACTCCTACCCAGCTCTTCAGGTCAGTGCAAATTCCACCTCCTCTGTGAATTGTTTCTTTGACCTTCCCAACCCTCCCAACCTTCTGAGAACCTGGGATATTCTCTGTTCTATTTCCATGTCACTCAGCACTC
The DNA here is from genome assembly GCA_004023965.1 of Spilogale gracilis. Classification (NCBI taxonomy): domain Eukaryota; kingdom Metazoa; phylum Chordata; class Mammalia; order Carnivora; family Mephitidae; genus Spilogale; species Spilogale gracilis. The sequence goes on along the minus strand of PITA01010944.1, from coordinate 63,073 downwards.
ACTGCCTCAGTGTAGAATTTTGGGAGTCCACATCTTTTCATCAGTAGAGCCCCTGAGGTCCTGTAGCAGAAGCTGAATATTCCAGTGGACTATAAGCAGGAGCTATAAATCCTGACTTGGCCACTTACTTACTGCTGTGTGACCTAGGGAAGGTCACTCTACCTCTCTGAGCCCCAGTGCCCTCATCTGTAAAATGGGGATTATTATAGCTCCTACCTCACAGGGACGCTGTGGATAATCAGAGGAAATACAATGGCCAAAGAGCCTAGCTCACTGTAAACACCTAGTAAATGCTGACTGCTGTGAGTGCTAGTTCACTGTTACTAGTTCTTTCTGCACCTCCACGGAGCCTGGCACACAGTAGGTGCGTTGGGTTGGACTGAAGTTCAACTGAGCTGAGTTGAATTCAACTTAAAAAGCGGGGCTGTCTCCCAGCTGCCGCAGCGTCTCCCCAGGCTGGCCCTGTGCCAACCGGGCCTCACTCACCTCTCGGTGGACATCTTCACCTCGCTGACCAGACGACGGACCCCCACAACCTGCCTCCAGAGGAGGAGCAGGCGGCTGTGCTCGCTGCTGAAGTAGGCGTTGAACGACTGGAGGCAAGGCGGGCAGCGTGAGGGCCGGCCCGCCCCCGCCCCGGATCTGCCCCGCCCCCGCCCTGCCTCCGCCCCGCCCCGCCCCGCCCCCTCCCCCAACTCCGAAGGTCCCGGCGGGCTGTCCGGCTCCGGCTCCCAAGCCTCCCTCCCGCACAGGAAACTGGGTTGCAACGCCTCCACCGGCGGCGGCTGCAAAAGGCAGCGCAAAGGTCAGAAAGCTCTGGAGACCCAGGTTTGCACCCCAGCTACTAGCGCATCAGTGCATCACCGTGTGCAGGTTACATAACTTCTCTTTAAAATGAGCGTGACGGCACCTACCACACACAGTTATTATGAGGAACAGAGGAGAAAATGCACGCCAGGCACGTGGTACAAGCTGAGCAAGGCCAGATCTTACGATGACAACTATTTACCTCTCCTAAAGGGCTTACCCGCCAGCAGGGCCCCCCTCTCCTGAGCCCTTAGTCCCACCCCTCAGGTCGGGCTGGGCCCTTGAGACCCCGCTGGCCTCCCCGCACCCCATGCCCACCTCTTCCTCACGCCTCCACGCCGCCTCCCGCTGCTCCAGTTCCTTACGGCACCGTGTCCAGTCCGCGGTCACCTTGCGTATGTCTTCACTCAGAGCCTGGTTGGCCGAGGTCGCCTGGTCCAGCTGCTCTCGGAGCATAGAGTTCACCTGGGCCAGGCTGGCACTCCTGGGGGTGCAAAAGGGACCAGTGGGTGCATGGAGAGAGAGACAGCCCTGCCAGCCCTGCACCCTCCAGGCCGCACCCCACCTCTGCTGCTCCTCCTCCAGGCGGAGGAGGGCGCTCTCCAGGTCATGGCTGAGCTCGCTGTCCTGGGTGGAAGAAGTGGGGCATCAGCCTGGGCCAGCAGAGGGAAGGGCCTGCCTTGCCCCACCCCAGCACCCACTCTCAGCTGCTGCTGCTCCAGCTCCGAGCACCTCTTCTTGTACTGGAGGGTCTGTGGATGGGTGCGGAGTGAAAGATCAGCCCCAAGGGATGGGAGCAAGGCAAAGCGAGCAGGGGGAAGCAGGGGACAGGAGCAGGAGTGGGTGGCCCTGACCTTGGCCTGCAGCCGCTGCACAAGCTGGGCCTGCCGCTGCTGGCCTTCCTGGTAGACCTGCAGCTTGCGCCGGTAGGAGGCCTGCTCCTCCTGCAGCCGCCTCCGCAGCTCCACGCTCTGCCGCACCAGCCCGCTGGGCTCAGGCGTCTCCAGGTCCCCAGACTCCAGTCGCACAGCCTGCTCCAGCTGAAGGGAAGGTCCCTGGGTGAGAGGCCTGGGCCTCCCGGGGAAGGCAGGCACGGAACTCTGCAGAGGGTGCCAAGTTGAGCCCAGACCCACATGCTCTGCAGGCACATGTGGGCGAGCCTGGGGGGGGGGGGCGCACACCTGCACAGGGGTCATGCCTCTGTACAAGGGGCAGACAGACCAGGCACAGTGGACACATGCAAGCAGCACCACGAACACGCCCATGCAAAACACACAGTTACATGGGGCTGGTGGGGAGGAGAACCTTACAGGCCCTCTGTGCATTTAAGTGGAGGCACCGGGAGCCTCTCCCCCAAACACCTAACCCAGCTGTGGCTGGTTATTAGCAACTTGCCTGTGTCCCCCCACCGCCACCCAGGGTGAGCTCAGGAAAACCTAGATGTTTGTTCTGCACTGTATCTTAGACCCAGGAAAGTGGCTGTGGCATGTTTATTGAATCATGAATTAATCATTTGAGCACATGTGAATACTTTCAAATGGAGCCAAAAATATGCACATGCAAATCTGAGCTTAGAGACATGCATACTCAGAAGGCACAGTGGCAGTCTCAAACATCCCCAGGGTGACAGAGATGAGCTCCCCGCCACGCCCCCACTCCCAACAAACAGCGCTCTGTAAGAGGCACACACTCCAGCTTAGGGTGCGTTTCTATGGAAGCGGTTGTCCATGCCCTGCTCCCCCCCCCGCCCCCAGGCAGCTGGCATCCCCTTCATTATCAAACTCCAGAGGCCCAGATGCCTGTGCTGTCGTCATCATCATCATCATCATCATCATCGTTGCTCTGGCAGAGCCTCCTAAACCCTTAGGCACCTACTGGTCCCAGGGGGCCCTTCAGCCTCTCAAGCTATTAGGGAAGGGAGGAGGAAGGAGGCAGCTGAGGATGAGCAGGACAGACAGAAGAGTGACAAAACGCCTGGGGAGAACCAAGAGGAAGACAGCCCAGCCTGGCTGATCCTGACCCAGGCCCACACTCACCATCCACTTCCCCGGCGCCTGGCCTGCCAGCCCAGGCATGCCACTCACATGCTTTCCCATACCAGGTCCCAGGGAAGCCAACAGCAGTGGCACCTGCTGTCATCCTGGCTAACTAACAGGACCAGGCCAGGCCAGCCCTCCAGGCCTACATCTACCAGTACTCCCAGGGGCCCCTCGATGAGCCACCGACCATGCTAACCTGCTCTCTACCACCCCACCCCATGCGCTGAGGTCAGTGCCGGAGCAGGGCAACCATAGCCACTGGGATGCCGCCCATAAAGAGGGGCTGGTGCTTGTGGGCTGCTGCCTGGAAGGTAGGCTGCAGGCCCGTGACCAGTGTCTGCGTAGAGTCTGCCTAAGTCAGGCGGCAGGCACGGTGCCTCCCTTTGAGTGTGGCGGATCCCAAGTGTGTTGCACATCAACGAGGGCACACCTCACTGGCCGTGTTTTGTCATTTGTCTCTATAGAAGACCCTGTGTGTCTTTGTGCCTAGGCCTTCACGGGTACCCCAGTGAGCGCCCGTGTGTTCACATGTTATTGCTGTTGTTTTAAAGACTTTATTTATTTGAGAGAGCAAGACAGAGATAGTAAGAAAGCACAAATGGGGAGGAGAGGGAAAAACAGGCTCCCAGCTGAGCAGGGAGCCCGATGTGGAACTGGATCGCAGGACCCTGGGATTGTGATCTGAGCCGAAGGCAGACACCTAACCAACTGAGCCACCCAGGCCCTGTTCCTGTGTTTTTATGTCTGCACACAGAGTGCTAAGTGGGTGGTGCTGGGGAGTGTGTCTGGGCTCCCCGTGGGTCAGCAGCATATCCCCAACTCTATGCAGTGTGCACGTATGCAGCATACCTTTGGCTGGCTGTGTGTGTCCACAAGATGGGAGACGCCATACTGTGCTGTCTGCAGGACGGGGTAGCTCGGTGGTGGGGCTGTGCATCTGGGCGGCATGTGCTGTGAATGGCAGGGGGAGGGACTGTGTGGCGTCTGGCTGTTGGGCGGACTTATGCTGTGTCTGGTCCGCGAGTCACAGTGTATCACTATGGGGTACTTGTGTCTCCAGGTGACATCCCTGTGTGTCCAGGTGGGATATGATCAGGGCCCTGCTTTGTGTGCTCTGCACAGCTGTGTGAACCAGGTCCTATTTGCTGCTGTGATTTAGGGAGGCTCAGACAGTCGCTGGGTGTTCCACTGCCTTCCCCAGTGCCCACAGCCAGGCCTGGCCACTCCCGGCCACACCTCACCCCTCTGCACAAACTTCACCCCTCACAAAACAGCCTTTCAGTTTAACTTGTAATTCAAAAGCAAAAGAGGCGAGTCACCAAGCTGAGGATGAAAGAAGTTTACTGTCTCCCTTAGCAACGGCTGCCCTACTACCCACCATTCTTTCACAGGGGCCAGGTTGCCATGGACACTGGGGGAGCCCAGGGGGCGTGGCCATGCCTTCCTTCCCATTCCCAGCTGCCTGGCCCAACACCTGCTCCTCAGGGACAGGAAGATGGGAGGGGGCCCTCCACAAGGACCAGGAGGTTCTCCTTCTGACCTGGGAGGTGGCCACGGGCAGCCCCGCCTCAGTTTCCCTATACAGTCAACAAGACACAGATCCTCACCTCGCCTCCACCTCTTTCCCAGGGATGCCACGGGATTGAAGGGGTCAGAACCACCCCACTGACGGACCCCCAAACAGCCCGCATGTAACAGTTATGGCCACAGGGGCCAGCCCTGCCACCTGCCCCATGGGAACAAGTGGGCAGTAGGGACAGAGTGTCATAGGACTGCAGAGCCCTGGTCCAGGGCCCTTAACCCAGCTCCACCACTGACCTTGAGCCTATCAAGCCCCTGCTCTGGGCCTTCCTCCCCATCTGTCATAAGGCGATCCCCAGGCTCTGATGTTCTCTGGGAGCCCATGCCCCAGGACTGGCCTGGAAGTCACTTTCATCCAAACCCTGCCTGCAGGCAGGGGCCTCACTTACACCACCTCACACCCAGAAAAGTGAAACACCCAGTTCCCTCTACATGCTATTCTGGGGCCTACCCAGTCACATGAGGGAATCTTCTAGACCAATGCAGCCCCAGCCACAGCAGCTGTGTCTCAGCAGAAAAGAAACCTGCCACCTCCCATCTCTCCTTCTCTCCCCTGGCCAGCTAGGGGGGCTACGCCAGCTTCATTGTCAGTTAGAAGCTGACATTTGAGAGACAGCCTCCCAAGGGCGTGGCACTGTGCCCGTGGCCAAAAGATGAGAGAGGGTTAACCTGCAGGAGGGCTGGCCTGAGGCCCCGTCACCCATAACAACAGGGGACTCACGCCAGCCCCCCCGCCGCACCCCCTGCAAACCTGGGAACACTAGCTCCGCACTGTCCCCAGCACTAGGGCCACTCTGGGCCCCCTGCCCTGCTCCTCTGCAGGTCTCAACAAGTTGGGGGCCTATCCAGGCGAGCCAACGCCAGGACCCTGGCACCCCCCACAACCACACACACAAATGCTTGTCCCAGGGAGCCTCGGCTAACCTGGCTCTACCTAGCACACAGGGGGCTCCGGGGGCAGGCTGCCAGCTCTGGGCTTCTCTCCCTCCCATTTGTTACATCCAGAGGGTCACATCTGAGGTCCTTCCAGCTTTCCAACTGCTCCCCCACTCCAGAACTCCCCAACACAGCTGTCTCTTCCTACCCCCAGAAAACAAAATGGCAAAGCACAGCCCTGGGCTAGGGGTCGAGAGCTCTAGCCTTCACTGGCTGTGTGACCCCAAGCCCGGTGCTGTCCCTCTTGCGGCCTACTATCTCCTCTGTTAAATGAGCATCATAATGGTCCCAATCTGGGTGCAGCAAATGTGAAGCACCCAGCAAGCGCCCAGCCCATAGGGAGCCCTCAGTAAACAGTAGTTACTGTGATGACTGGTACCACCTACATATCTCCCATCCAGACACGCCCTCCCTCGGGCAACTCTCTCACCAACTTCCCGCCACCAGCCACTCCCTGGCACCCCCTCTCACAAGCCTAGAGGCCCAAAGGAGACAGGGTACCACAACCAACGTGCAGTCCTGGCCCGGGCCCTGGGGCCCCCACAAGCCTGCAGCACAGGTGCCCAGGGAATGCGAGTCCTGTCCGGACTTGGAGGCTGGCCTGGCTTTTCCCTCCTTCCTCCCCCATGGGGAATGGCTGCAGGTCTGCAGCTGCCCCCAGAGGGCCAGTGGAACGCTGCCCATGCTTACTCCAGCCTGCCTGCCTCAGTGTCCAACCGCCGCTGGCCGGACCCCAAGGCCCATGTACAGGGCAGCACAGAGAGATGTCCAGACACTGGACAGGTGGCAGGGGCCTCTAGGGGTCTTACTCTCTGTGACCCCACCCCAAGCAGGTGCGGGACAGGTAGGGATGAACACCCTGGCGACAGGCACTTTACTCCATCAGCTGGTTGACTCTTCACAAGCCCACATCATATTAGCATCCCCGCGGCAGGGCCACAATCGGCACCCAGGCCAGCCTGACTCCGGGCCCACCTTCGGCCCAGTGCCCAGGCCCGGCCCGGCTGTCTCCCGGCCTTCACATCAGGGGAGCACCCTGGCCCAGCTCTCGGGCCTCAGGCAGCACCCACCCTCTCGCTGACTGCGTTGTACTTGATGGCCAGCTCATCACGTTCCGCACGGCTCTGGGCGAGCAGGTCCTCCACACGGGACAGCTCCTGCTGCAGCAGCTGGTTCTCCTCCTGCAGTGACCGCTCTGATGCCATCTCTGGGGCCGGCAACGGGGCTGGAGAGGGACAGCAGGCACGAGGTTGGCTTCTTCCCAGGTGCAGTGGGACATCCTCCCACTACGTGGACGCAGCCACAGAGCACGGAGCCAAAGAACGGGGTGGGTAGGCAGAGACGGGTCTAGAGCTAGACTCAGACTGAACACAACCATAGCAGAAGGGTGGCCCCAGCAGGCCCAGAACATGCGGGAGGGAGGCTCGGTCAAGGACTAGATCTGAGCCCTAGCTCCTCCCTTCTCTAATGGTTATTCTTCTCTGGGCCTCAGTTTTGCTGATCTGGAAATGAGTGGAACGGTAACCAGACCCCATCAGGAGAGCAGGGAGGCCTCACTTAAGGAAAAGGCTTCAAGCAGCTTCTGAAGCCAGGGCTTAAGACAGTACGGGTCATGTTGGGAGGAGAAGGAGGAAGAGGAAGAGAAGGAAGGGAGAAAAGCCCAAAGGGAGCTCCCCTGTGGGCTCCCCTTCCATCCCAGGAGAACTGGACACACATCACAGGCTCTAGGCTCTTCCGGAATGAGGTGAGGGCTCTGTAAGTCTCTCCCTGCCCTCCTAGGGGCCCCAACATCTCTGGTCCTCCCAAGGAGGCTGAGCTCAGACAAGGACTGTGGCCAGAGCACCAGCAACACCACCAAGAAGAGCTGCAAACATGCCAGCGGCAATGGAGTGCGCCCTTCCCAGACTCTCAAACTGCACATAGGGCTGTGGATGCCACCCCCAGGAGGAACAGGGGCCCACCACCCCTCTGCCTGGGCAGGGAATGGTCAGCACCCCCCTTCGGACTTCTGCAAAGCCCAAGCTGAGCTGAGCTGCCCTCCCCTGTAAGCTCAGGTTCAGGCAGCTCGCACCGTCCCTGGGAGAGAACGTGATGTTTGGGTCTAAGTCTTCGCTGCGGGGGCTGCCAGATGGGGTGCTCATCCCCACTGCCTAGCAGCAGCACATGGGGAACAACTCTGGGCAAATATACCTCTGAGACTCCATTTCCTTAGCTGTGGAATGGGGTCCTCCATCACAGGGTTGGGCTTGCCTCACAGTGAGTCCCTATTGCTACTGACCGCGGGAAAGGGGGATATGAGGAGGGGTGAGGTGCAGGCAGTGTCTGTGGAAGCTGACCAGTAGCACCTTGGCTCGCAGGCTGGGAGAGGTGGCGGGTGACGATCTCTCTGAGGCGGGCAGACAGGCCAGCGGTGTTGGGAGAGTCCTCGGCCGGGTCCTGCAGGCTCAGGCCCTTCTCCTGGCCTGCTCTCAGGAGGCTTCTCTCCAGGGTCTGGGGGTTGGGAGGGAGCGTGGGAAGAGAGAAGCTCTGAAGGGGAGCTGGGCCCCTGGGCTCCCTGGCCTGGGTGGGAGAGGAACAAAGTCTTGCAGCCCAAGATGTGGGTGCCCAGGAAGTCCCCCAAACAGAGGGAAGCCTGGGAGTTAAAATGGCCAACAGCCCCATGGGAAGACTCTCTGTGTGCCCCCTGCCCAGGGAGGGAGGCTCCACCGAGGGCCAGAGCAGTGAAGCGAACGCATGGCCGGCTCACAAGCCCCATCAGGCCAGCAGAGTGTCGGGGGCTCCCGTCCCGCTCCAACCCCACACGCGTGAGGATTCCACTGTGCCAACAGAGGTCACCTCAACCCTTCAATCTGGGAGCAGGAACCCCCTTTTCCCCATGGGACCCTGGGATAAGGGAGCCATAGCGGCCGAGCCCTGAGCACCCTGGCTTCCCCCAGTCTGGCTGGGGGCTGCACCCCAAACCCACCTCTCCCAGCCCATGACCCCAAGAGGCACCTACCACTCCTCCACTCCTGCTAGACCTACACTCCCCGACCCTGGATAGGGAGGGCACAGGCCTCAGGACCCACCTGGATAACTGTCTCCAGTGCCAGCTGGGCCTCCAATGGTTCCTCCAGCCCCAAACTCATGGGGGGCAAGCTGTGGGCACCCCGCTCCAGGCCCTTCCCCAGGGCCCCAGAGACCAGCTCAGTTCGGCCATCCCACAGCAAGACCGCTGTGCTGAGCACAAGGCAGATTAGGCTTAAATCCGGCGGTGCCCCCATGTGACCACTGAGGTGGGAGGAGCTGAGGGACCGGGAGGGGAGGGGACACAGAGGAGGGGAGGGAAGAGTGGGAAGAGTAGGGTTGAAGAGGGGGAGGGGAGGAAGGAGGGGAGGTGGTGGAGGGGAAAGGGAAAGGACCAAAAGAGGACGGAGAGAGGAAGAGGGCCCCGGGGCTAAGGACCAGCCCCCAACCACACACACACACACACACACACACACACACACACACACACACACACA
>PITA01010944.1:32268-54107 GCA_004023965.1 Spilogale gracilis | reverse complement strand
GAGGTTCACAGTGAGCATTCGGTAAATATCCATTGCACTCATTTGCAAATCCAAAATGGACAGTCCCTGTACCCCAGCACATCCCATGGCTCCTGTCCTGCAGGCAAGGGGCCTGCCTGGAGCAGTGAGGCCTGGAACTCTGGACTGAGCGGCTCTCTGTGGTCACATGGGAGTCCCAGCGCAGCCACTCTTTGCAGTATGACCTTGGACAAGCTATCTCTCTGAGCCTCGGTTAACTCATCTCTAAAATGGGACTGAGAGACCCTACCACACAGAGTCACTGAGGATCAAGTGGGTTGAAAGGTATAGGGGGGTTCGAACCCCAGCGGGCATGGAGTGAGCAATGAGCAGATGGCAGCTGCTATTCTTGTTTTCATTAGCATCACTCCCACTCCCTGCGGCCCCTCTGAGGGCCATGTCCCAGGGGAGGAATATTTGCATTATCTCATTAAGTCCCCATTTCCAGAAGAGAAAACCAAAGCTTAGAGAGGTTAGAGTCCTCACCCATTCAAAGTGACGCCGCAGGGAAGTGGTAGGCCCGGAGCTCACTCCACTTGGGCCAGGCAGCCCCCCAGTAAGTGCTCCAAGGCGAGGCCAGCCATTTTCCCTTTAAGACTCTACTACTCTGTCTAGGTCAGACCCAGGAATGCAGCAGGTGCTACATAAATGCACATCAGTCAGGCTGCACCCCCTCACCCTCAACTAGGAAATGCCTTCTGCAAATGGAAAACCAGGAAACAGGGCACCAGGCCAAAAAGGTAAGTGCCATTAAGCTGCTGTGGCAAATTTAGGCCAAGGGCCAAATTTAGGCAAAAGTGAACTGGGCCAGGGGCAGAGAGCTGTCACTACAAAACACTGGGACTCCCATTTTCCCACCTCCAGCTACCCAGAAGTCCTCTCTATAGGCCGCACACCCATAACCAGAGCAGGGGGGAGGTCACAAACAGCACTCCCGGAGATCAGGATCTCCACCCCTGCTTGCCCACCTTGGCACAGATATGCTTGGTGAACTGAATTATTCTGTGCCTTCCCCCAGCCAGTGCCCTAAGGGATCGGGGGAAGGGAACAGGATGCCAGAGCCCTTGGCTCTGCCCAGAGTTCTCCCCCTAGAGCCCGACTGGGTTCTCTAGATCTCAAGAAATCACATCTAACCCCTGTGTGCACAGGCAGGTCTGCCCTATCTGCAGCCAAACCTCGAAACAATGACTGAATTCCTCATCGGAAAAACCTGGACATTATAGCATCAGCATCCAGCTCCGGGCTTGTCTGTGCCTTCCCCCAGGTGTGGGACCTAGGCCAATGACGTCACCTCTCTGAGCCTCAGTGTCCTCATCTGTAAAATGGGATGATAATGGTACCTGTTTCTATCATGAAGCTTCAGGACGGTGACCCATGCTTAGCTGTGTGCTGGATATGGTGTTCCAGAGCCTGCTATGTGCTCCCCAAAACACATTTCCAATTCTTCTTAGGAAACAGGACTCCCTTGCAGTCATATATGGCCATGTGATCACGTACTGGTCAGTAGAATCAAGATGGACCTACCCATAAAAACCTCCCATGAGGGACTGTTTAATCGCCTTCCCTGTCCACCAGCTGCTGAGGTTCTGGGGGATGCCAGAGCCACCAACTGGAGGGGTCTGGGTCCGTGGGTCACCACGTAGAAAGCCACCTGCCAAACACCTGCCAGGACTTTCCATGAGTGAGGAATAAACTTCTGTTAAGCCTCTGAGACCTCGAGGTTTCACTGTCACATCAGCTAGTATTACCTTAACGATTACATGCTGTGGGGCGCCTGGGGGGCTCAGTCAGTGAAGCATCTGCCTTCGGCTCAGGTCATGATCCCAGGGTCCTGGGATCACCCCATATCAGGCTCCCGGCTCAGTGGGGAACCTGCTTCTCCCTCTGCCTGCCTCCCCACTGCTTGTGCTCTCGCTCTCTCTCTCTCTGACAAATAAATAAATGAAACCTTTAAATATATATAAAAACAAATGTTTTAAAAAATGATTACATGCTGTCAAAAACTGTGGGAGTGTTAGCTCTTACTAGTGTGATCATTACTACCACTAGTATTATTGGCTCTTCCCAATACCCATTCTAGAACCTTGTGCCTGGTACGGCCGTTGTTTGGCGAATAAATACAGAGGAGATACTCTCTGCATTTGTTCCCTCCCCATGCCTGGTGGGCTCTGGCCCACCCTCCCAGCCTACTTGGCTTCTGCCCACTCTCCAAGCTGTCTGCCACATCGAGCAGCAGGAATCAGCCAAAAAGTCCCGCAGAGATTACTCATGAATTTCAAACACACCAGTGTTCTTACCCACTTATGCCTTTATTCTCTTATGGCTGACTAGAAATTATAACAAAAACATTGAACCAACCATGAGGCCAGCCCTCTGCCCATAACTTTGCATCTGTACCTTATCAGGTTTTTTTTATTTTAAAGATTTTATCAGGGCACCTGGGTGGCTCAGTTGGTTAAGCGACTGCCTTCGGCTCAGGTCATGATCCTGGAGACCCAGGATCGAGCCCCACATCGGGCTTCCTGCTCAGCGGGAAGCCTGCTTCTCCCTCTCTCACTCCCCCTGCTTGTGTTCCCTTCTAGCTGTGTTTCTCTCTGTCGAATAAATAAATAAAATCTTAAAAAAAAAAAGATTTTATCTATTTTCTGCCTACCTGTGATCTGAGAGAGATCACAGGTAGGCAGAGAGGCAGGCAGAGAGAGAGGGGGAAGCAGGCTCCCTGCTGAGCAGAGAGCCCGATGCGGACCTCCATCCCAGGACCCTGAGATCATGACCTGAGCCGAAGGCAGAGGCTTTAACCCTCGGAGCCACTCAGGCGCCCCTACCTTATCTGTTTTAACCTTCTTGACAGTCCTGTGATGCCAGTACTCTTCTACCCACTTTACAGATGACAACACTAAGGCTCAGCAAAGTTAAATAACTGGCTCAAAGTTACCTAGCATGAAGAGCTGGAGTCACACGTGAGACTCAGGCATGCCTGGTTCCAAAGTTTGTGGTTTTTTTGTTTTTTGGGTTTTTTTTTTTTTGGTTCCAAAGTTCTGAACAATAACAGCAATGGCTTCCATTATGTCGCACTTACTACGTGCCAAGCAGAACCCTAGGTCTCGGATGTGTATTATATATGCTGCCTCCATCTTTTGCCTGGACCACTAGGATGGCTCTTCATGGGTCTCCCTGCTTCTGCTCTTGTCCCTCAGTTCCAGTCTATTCTCATGCAATGGAGATCATGTCTCTCTTCTGTTTAATGCCCCTGACACACACACACACACACACACACACACACACACACACGTACTGCCTATCACACTCAAAATCAAATAACAGAATTCAAAGTCCTGCCACAGCATATAAGGCTATGAGGCTTGCCGGATCTGGCCCCAGTCCACTTTTCCCACCTCATCATCCCCTTCCCTCTCTCCCCTTACTTATCCCACCCTACCCATGTTGGCCTTGATTCTCATCAAAACACACCAGGCACGCTCCCACCTCAGGACCTTTGCACCTGCCACTTTCTCTGCCTGCAATGCTGTTCCCTCTTTTGCATGATTGATTCCTGCTTGTTAACCAGATCTTGACTCAAAAATACCAGCTAAAGTGGTCCCTGCCCGTAGTCATACACTGCTTTCTCTAACATGTATGTTGTCTATCTCCTCCAAAGACAGGGACCAAGTTGACTGTGTTCAATGCTGTCTCCACAGCCAATGCCCCATGAACAGCTGTTGAATGAATGAATGCTAAGAGACAAGTACTAATATAGGAATCGAAATGAAAGAAATCAAAGAAAGTCCTGGCCATAAACAATGTCACCCACAGACTGGGCTCCCAGAAGAATACATGGCCAGCACCTGCTGCATCCCATGAGCTTAGTGTCAAAACCTGACAGGGTCCCCACAGGGAACGCCAGAATGGGAAGTGTGCCTAGGGTCCAAGGGCTGGCCCTCATCCCCAGGGCTTGAGAGAAAGCGTGGGGAGAAGACGAGCTAAGTTGGGCAAGATGGGTGGGTTCTGACTCCTGAGGTCTTTGCTGAACCCTGCTTCTGACTAAGGAGCCCAGCCTGGCCTTAGCCTCCTCTACTCCTAACACAGACTTGTTTATTTACTAAGCACCTGCTGTGAGCCCAGCTAAGGAAAAGAAAACTCTGATGAAAACAGACAGAAGGTACCCCGATGGACCCTGCCCCACAGTGCCCCATCCTTCCCTGCAGACAAGTCCCCATCCTAGGGGAGCTGGGGAGACCTGCCACCAAGGGACCAGACATCTGCCCAGAGCACAGTCCTCTTGGGTTTGCATAAAAATCACGAGGGAGCTCATTCAACATGCCAACCCTAGACCCCATGTTGAGAAACCCGAGGAGGGCCCAAATCCCTGCACAGGCTGTGCCACCGTGGGCAACGCAATCGACCACTCTGGGCCTCAGTTTCCTCATCAGTAAAACGGGGCTACTCTGCACTCCGCTGGGTCGTGGCGAGGGCGAAATGCCTTCCCGCGCGAGGACTGCAGAGACGGGGTCAGGCCCACAGGAAGCTGCAGCGCGGGAGCTGCTGTTGTGGCGACGGTGGGGAAGGGCCTCCCGCGGCGGCTCAGCCGGCGGGGCGAGGGGACGCGACACGGGGGCGCTCGTCGGGGCCTCAGGCCACCAAGCCCGGCAGGGCCCCGTCGCGCCCGGCCCCCAGCCTGCCAGAGTCGGGGCAGGGTCTGGGGCGGAGGGCAGGCAGGACGTCCGCAGAGCCGGGAGGGGGGGGGTGCGGGGACGCGGCGAGCGCGCAGGGTTTCCCCGGGGCCCGGGGACAACGGCTCCGGCCCGCCCCCTGGCGCGCGCCCGCCTTCCCGCCCGCGCGCGCCTCCACCTCAGCCCCGCGCCTCTGCCCGCCGAAGCGCGCGCCCGCGGCCTCCTACCTTCGCGCGCCGCCGCCGCCGCCACCGCCGCCGCCACCGCCGCCGCCGCCGCCGCACAGGCCGGGCGGGGCGGGGCGGGGCGGAGCGTGTTCGGGGGCGGGGACGGAGGGTGAGGGCGTGTCCGGGGCGGGGCGGGGCCGAAGGCTGCTTCGCGTGAGGGACCCGCGCCTGTGCCCGCCGGTGTTCCCGCGTAGCCCCAGGCGAAGGGCGTGTTGGGGCCCGGGCGCGGAGCCGGGCAGCGCCCTCCAGCTATGGAGCGCTTGCTGGTGGCGCGTACTGGCTGAGGGCTTTTCCAGCACGGCCTCACTTGCTGCTCCAGACAATCCAGCAAATGGGGTTATTCGCTTCTTTTGCATAACGGGAAATGCCCACACTCAGCCGCAGAGTCCCGGTGTGGTCTCGCCCGCGTTCCCTGGCCCGGCCTTGAATGTCTAAAACTCAAGCTCCGGCCTCCGCCCATCGCCAGCCAGACTGAGGGGGCATTCCCGCCCGCGCGTTCTGTAACAGTACTGAGGCTTCAAGACCGCACTGGCAGAAGAATGTTTCCCTGATTGCCCTGCAAACTTGCCTGAGGCACTCAGGCCTCAGTTTGCTCATCTGTGAAATGGCAGAACACCATCTGCTACGCACTCATATATATATGAGTATATATATATATTTGACAGAGAGAAACAACTAGAGAACAAAAATAAGCAGAGGGAGTGGGAGAGGGAGAAGCAGAAGCAGGCTTCCTGCCTAGCAGGGAGCCCGATTGGGGTTCAATCCTGAGACTCTGGAATCATGACCTGAGCTGAAGGCAGATGTTTTAATGACTGAGCCATCCAGGCACCCCTACCCACTCTTTTTTTTCAAATCAAACTCATGTGCCTTGCCCAAATGGGATAGGGATCAGAGCATAGAGGAAATTGTGCCTTTTTTTTTTTTTTTTTAATCTCTGTCCCAAGGTGGGGCACAAACTCACAACCCCAGAATCAGGAGTCTCAGTCTTCACAGGCACTCTGAGGAAACCATGCTTTCAAAACTAAGCGGTGATATGTAGATTCCACTGGGCCTCGATCTCCTTCTGTTCTCCAAAGCACTGAATCAAATCATCCATTTTCAAAGGGGGAGGCAGGTCTGAATCTCTAGGGCAGAGAGAGGAGTGTGCTTGGTTGAAAAAGCATGTTTAATTTTATGATTTTTCAAAAGATTTTATTTATTTGACAGAGAGAAAGCACAAGCAGGGGAGGTGACAGGAGAGAGGGAGAAGAAAGCTCTACACTGAGCAGGGAGCCCCATGTGGAGCTTGATCCCAGGACCCTGGGATCATGACCGGAGCTGAAGGCAGATGCTTAACCGAGTGACCCATCCAGGAGCCCCTAATTCAATGATTTTATATTTGGAGAACAGTCAACAGATGGGCAGGAGGGGGTGAGCAGGAGTTTTCTCTTTGTCAAAGTGATGGCGCAGGCAATGCTGTGGCTGGGGCAGAGGCTGTGAGCTATTGGTCCAGAAAGGTTTGGGTCAGTCCCTGGGGTTTGGGGATGGGGAGGTGTATCTGTGAGTTTGGGAGGAGTAGGGCACAAGAGAGAGGGCTGACTGACATCTTCCAGTAAACACAGCAGGCCCCCAGGTACCCTAGGATTGCCCAGCTCTGTATCACCCCATCTGGAGTCCCCAGACTTGCTGGGTCCCTACCCAAGCCCTGACACAGCCTCCCCAGTCCACTGCTGATCCTGGGTGTCCCTGCAGAGCCTTCAGAGTGCTCCTCCCAGCACCAAGGGCTGGGCTCAGGCCCCCATCCCTGTCCCTCCCTCCAATAGACCTCCTGCTGCCTCCACGAGGTGTCCCTTGGTTATGAGCACCTGCCCCTGGAAGGCAGCCTACACGGTCTGTGAACCACACTGTGCTGGCTGCTTCGGCTTCCATTTTCTCATGCTATCCTCAGTCCCCTGTGAATGCTCTGTGACACAGGATCTAGGCTGGGAAGCAGGTTCTAGGATTATTTCTATTTTACAGATGGGGAAACTGAGACTCAGAGAGGTAGAGTCACTTACCCAAGGGTACACGGCAGGGAGTTCAGTAGCTTTCAATCGCACCTTCTTTCCTCTATACCATGCAACCTGATCAGAGACTTTGGGAAGGACAGCAAACACAGCGACTCTCTCTTGACCCTCTTACTGCAGATCCCATAGGACCCTGGGGAGTCACATACGTACCCTAGGCCTCCTCGGGAGGCCTTTCGCCCCCTTCTCTGTGCCGAGTCCGTGGCTCTGCTCAGTTCAGCCTGGCCAGTGATCATCTGAGTCCTCAGATGATCAGATGAACTGCTGCCACTGGTCACCCAGCCCCATAACCAGGCAGTGCTCAGTCCAGAGACCCCAAGACCAGCCACCCAAAGGCAGTCATGCCAGGGGGCTCACCTGCTCACTGTGGAGGGTTCTAAGTCAGGTAACCGGAAAACAAATGACTGGAATTGCCACCCCAGGGTTGCTAGGGCTAACTGCCTGCCAAATCCGGGTGCTAGGCTGGGTTGGACTCTGCCCACCGTCTGTAAAACCACATTAACTGGGAGGCTTAGAAGACGGTGCGTTCTGATTAACTGGATTCACTGGATATCATAAGGGTGACTTGCAAAGTCTTTTTTTTTTTTTTAAAGATTTCATTTATTTGACACAGAGAGAGAGAGATCACAAATAGGCAGAGAGGCAGGCAGAGAGAGACTGAGCAGAGAGTCTGACATGGGACTCGATCCCAGGACCCTGAGATCATGACCTGAGCCAAAGGCAGAGGCTTAACCTTCTGAGCCACCCAGGTGCCCCTTGCAAAGTCCTTCTATAAGATCCAACTTGAATAGCAAAAAATTAGACTGAAAGATCCAGCACTAACATCTATAATCTTGGGTGGTGGTTCACTTAATGGAAAACTATGGAGTCATTCCAAATGTTAGAGAAGAGCATTCAATGCCTGGAGAAATGGTTGTAAGTTATTAAGTGAAATGTTTCAGAACATTAGACAGAATAAGCCCATATTTGTAAAAAAAATAAAGTTTATTTATTCCTTATATATAAGACACTAAAATGCTCGCCCTGCTCCATATCTTTGGGTACTGATATGACAAGTGACCTTTTATTTTTTTTAAAGTTTTTTAAAAATTGTATTTATTCATTCGACAGAGATAGATCACATGTAGGCAGAGAGGAGGTGGGGGGGGGGAGGAAGCAGGCTCCCTGCTGAGCAGAGTGGTGCTCAATCCCAGGACCCTGAGATCATGACCGGAGCCCAAGGCAGGGGCTTTAACCCCCTGAACCACCCGGGCGCCCCAAGTGACCTTTTAAATGTAGATTTTCTCTTTGAAAAAATGGTACATTCACATGATTCAGATTCAAACAGGAAGTTATAAGTTATCTCCTGGCATCAAGCATCTCTGTCTCCCTGGCACCCAATCTCACTTACAGGCAACTTGTGGGGTGTTATTTCCTGTGTAGCTTTCCAGAGATATTTTATGCACATAAAGTAGCTTCCCTTCCCATTTATGCAAAAGAGCTTATTTTATCTACACCTAATTCTGTACTTTGCTGCCTGCCCTTGATATAGTTCAGTGATAGTTCCTTACCACTATATAAAGACCTTTTTTCTTTTTTAAAGATTTGACAGAGAAAAACACAGCTAGAGGGAGAACATAAGCAGGAGTAGGAGAGGGAGAAGCAGGCTTTCCGCCAAGCAGGGAGCCCAATGCGGGGCTCCATCAGGGAACTTGGGGATCATCTGAGCTGAAGATAAATGCCCAATGACTGAGCCACCCAGGGGCCCCAGTCTCACCATTTGTAAAACGAGTGAGTTTTACCTTGGAGGGCTGATGTGATGGTGAAACGAGTTTTAGGCCCAGTGCATGGGACAGTGCCTGGCACGGAGTAAGCATCACCAAGCAATCGCTGCTGCCAACATAAAGGGGGAAGGAAGGCCCAAAGGAGCATGGGAAGTGAGCTGTCAAGGCCACGGGGGCCTTAAATCTGCCCAGATGCTGAGACTCCCACTTCAAACATGCTTTACTCCTTCTTGTCTTCGTGACCTATTGCCGTGCAACAGGATTCCCACACATTCAGCAGCTCAAAACACAGTTTCTCTGGGTCGGGAGTCTGGGCCCAGCTGCAGTCAAGGCGTGGCCAGGGAACGGGGCTCCTCTGAACGACCAACTGGGGAAGGACCGGCTTGCAGGCTCACGTGGTTTGGGGAGGGCTGCCGTCCTTGCAGACTGCTGGACTAGGAGCTTTGGTCTCCGGGTGGCTGTCAGCCCGAGGCTGCCCTAGTTCCTTGCCTCTTTGACTTCCAGCCAGGGCCGCACACACAGGGCAGCTTCCTTCTCCAAAGCCACTGAGCGAGGGTCTCTCCCTGGACAGATGTCCTGACAGCAGGACAGATGTGATGTACTGTAACGTGATCATGGAAGCAACACCTTGTCACCTTTGCCTTATTGGGTTGCTTAGAAGTCACGGGTCTGGCCTACGTTGGAAGATTACATGAGATGTGCAGACCTGGTGGTGGCAATTGTGGGAGCCACACTCGTCTCTTCGGGTGTTCAAATCCCCTTTCTCTGTAGAACGTAGCCCAGGCCTTGCGTCCCCCCACCCCACCCCACCAATTGGGAAGCTCCTGTCAGGTGTCAGAATGAAGAGAATGGTAGTGGGGACCTTCCGAGGGGCCCTGGCAGGTTTTCTTCCAGCCAGGATTCCAGCTGGTGATGGAGAACACCAAACTGTGTATTACCAACCCCCGACCCCTCAGAGATCTGTCGAGGTGTTTTCCAGGTTAGATCCTTACAGCTGCTTCACCAGCAGCCTTACCGCCCCATTATGAGTAATGGTTCCAGGTATCTGATTCTAGACAGAGGTAATTAAGGCCAAACTATGGCACATGGGCAGGTGCTTGTGCAGCTATGCCTCCTGTGATTGACACTAGAGGTGCCTAGCTGGAAAAGAGCCCAGACTCAAAGCCCAGCTCCAGCTCCGGAACCCGAGTCCACCTCCTAGGGAAGGTACTTCCACTCAAGGAAGGGTTCCTTCAAAATAAACTTCCTTTTTCAGCCTCCAAACACTTGGAAGGAAGATGGGACGTAATGGACAACAGATGCAGAGTAAACTACTCCCGAGACTCCTCTGATGCTAGTTCCTTACTCTTACTCAAAGGGCAGAGGACCCTTCATTCTAATTTTCTATGTCCCTCCTTACACGGTTTATTAGCCAGAACAGCTGTTTCCATAACTAACAAAAACTGCAGCTTTCTTATAGGACCCTCGAGCACGGGAGTGCTGGGCTTACTATTTGGGGACAAGTTTCCCTGGCGAGGTCTTGACGGCAGGCAGGGGGCCCCTCCCACATCACAAGCCAAAATGTCCCAGTGCTCTTCCAGATGCACAGAGGAGTAGCTACTGGTTGCCTTAGGGCAACAAGACCCAATTCTCTTCTTCTGGCTACTCTGGCACCCCGGCAGCCAACTTTAAATCTGGATGAGAGGTGGCTGTGAGTCTTGCTGCGGTACCCTAGATGGTTTAGTGGCCGTGCTGCCAAAAGCAGGCTCATCTTTGACAGACACTGACAGAAGTAAAAATATTTATTATTTTATCTTCAGAATCTGGTCCCACAAAAAGGCCAACACCTTTTCTTTCTTTTTTTTTCTTCAGTTCACTGTCTTGACCCTTCAAAAAATCGATCTTCCAATTAAGAGGTAAAGTATGTTGATAAAAGCAAATTTAAAGGTGTGCCCAGATAAAATTATTTCTTATAAACTAGTAATACAGGCAACCCTAGGCTTCCAGTTCGCTCAGAACTCCTTCCATCATGTACAGTCTCTGAAGGAGAAAAGAAAGTGAGAGGCTGTCTGCAGACATGGCACTTCAGAAACCACACCAAGGGCCCTGGGAACCATGCCGGGAGCCTGTGAACCCAGACAGCGGTCAGTGGACAGGACGGCCAAAGCCCTCATCGCCGTGAGAACAGTTGCAGCTCTCCCGCCCAAATACGCTCCCGGCGCCTGCCTTAGCCTGGCCCTGCCCACCTGGCCCGGAAGACCCGGCAGCCGGGCCACCTGGCCAAGACGAAGAATGCTTCCTGAAGTTCAGAGCAGTTCCTCCGGCAGACAGGGTGGAATGCTTTCCGAGGCCCCTCCCGGGGCATCTTGCAGAAGCAATCCCTTTTGCAAAGACGAGTTAATGCAGATGAGCACGTTAGCAAAGCAAACATTAAATTTTTTTTAAAAGCTGGTTAATACTCTTGATTTCCCTCCTGTTTATCTGCTTGAGCGGCAGCCTATAAACCCGCCAGAAATCAGGAAGGAGCCTCTCCCCCCCGCTCCCCCCAAGGCACCTTAAGTACCAATGGGAGTATGAAGACCCTCCTTCTGGATAGTGATCACCGGACACCTATAACCACTGAGAAGGGCCCAGCGGAGGCCAGGCAGCACGCTCAACCCCTTCTTTTGCTTTGGGGGCTTGTGTTTAATATGTGATGGAAGCAGCAGTCTTAGAGTCTCTCATGTCAGAGATGGACAGGGACGGGGATGCTGGAGCTTTCCTCCTCCTGTCGTGGGTGCACACTCAAGTGCCAGCAAACGGTGTGACATCGCACCTGTTTACTGCCTAACACGCCAGTCTGTCAAGAAAGTCAGGTGAGGAGGAGAGGAGAGTCATACTCCAAACAGAGGCTGGCTGGGGAGTGCTTCCGTCCTCTTTCCTTTGGCCCCCGTGAGGCGGCTCCTTTCCAGAAATTGTATGAGGAAAAAGAGGGGTCGCACTCAGATCAGAACTGGACCCAGCCTGTGCCTGGCGGAGTCTGGCTGGGAGCTGACCTGTAAAAGGAAAAAAGGGAGGGGTGGGAGAGTTCAGACATTTGAAAATACAAAGTTGATAAAATGTGGCTTCTCTCTGAGCAGGAAGAGCTCCAAGAAGCCAGTCCCTGAATGTTCTAGAGCAGGGATCAGCAAACTACAGCCCAGGGACCAAATCTAGTCCTCTGTTTGTATAAAGTGTTATTAGCACACAGTCATGCTCATTCATTTACACATCATCTATGGATGCTTTTGAGCTACAAAAGCAAAACTAAGTAGAGACCATAAGGTCTCTAAAGTCTAAATGATCTGCTATCTCTATAGAAAACATAGGTGCTGAGTTCTGTCCTACAGGCTACCCCTATAAAAAATGGCGCAGTAAGTTTTTAGCATCTTTTCCACCTCGACTCCAAGGCAAGGCTTGACGTTTTACTGAGGCAGAGAAGGCAAGACACCCTGAGGATGGGCCAAGGCTAGATCTAAGGTTAACTCTAGTCCAGGGCTGGGCTAGCTGGGCAGGGGTAGGGAGCGTGGGGTGGAGGAAGAGGCGGAGCCGCTACTGGAACAGGCAAAGGTGCCTGGAAGACCAGAAAGAGTTACAGTGCTGGCCCAGGTTACCTAGCAGTAGAGAGCAGCAAAAAGCCTTCACGGAGAGAAGTATGCCACCCAAAGCGGGCACTCTGGGGCTCTGCCCTCTGGCTGGCCCCAAAACATCCAAGCCTGAGCTGTTGCTCCAAACACAAGAAAAGCATCTGGAACAATCCCAGGTTTCCAGGGACACAGCCCCGGCCCCAGTCCCACCACAAAAATGTGACCCTCTCCTCACCCTGTGGATTTGGTGAAGTCTCCCCAGATGTCAGTGGTGGCGGTCGTGGCAGGCCTGGGTTGCGGCCAGGACATGGTGGCCCCTCCTACTGATGTCCCCAAATCCGCCGGGCAGGGAGAGAAGAAAATGAGACACAGGCGTCAGAGATCTCTGTTTCTGGTGGTCTCAGTGACTCTGAAATCAGTCTCATGATTCCGGGTGGCCGAGAAAGGTATGTAGAGACCTTCTCTGGGACCAAAAAAAAAAAAAAAAAAAAAAAAAACAACCAAAAACCGAACTGCCGCGTTTCCATCTGCTCATGAGCCCTTGAGGGCTCCTGGAGAAAAGTGGAAAGCCACATACATACAAGGTGGAGGGCAGGGTGCCAGTGAGGACGAGTCACACAGCATCCATCACTCATACTGACTCATACTGACCGAGCTGATATTGCTTTCAACCGCTTACGTTGGCAGTCTGTTTAAAATTCACGCTCTCCCGTCCTGCCTTCTCGAACGGAAAATGCCCACCACAGAACGTAAAGTCGTCTCCACATAAAGCCCTCAGTCCGGGGTCTGATCAACTGACTGAAAGAGTTATGCTCCAGACATATGCCAAGTGCTGGGACCCCAAGTGCTTAGGGTCTGGGGTGAATCTTCCAGAAGAAGCACCGCAGAGCCGGTATCTGTACCTCTTCACCAAGGTGGGGGCACACGGGGCTGCCCGGCCTACTTCTGTGCTCTTTCGTCACCTCCCTCCAGGCTGCTGTCCCTGCTAAAGGGTCTGTGCCTTCTTCCCTCCGCCCTCCCACTAATTTGCTATTACTCATTTGCTCTGGGCCAGGAGACCAGCTAAGTGCAGGGCCCTCAAGGAGTCAGTTTTACAGCTCAGCAAGTGCTTATCGTGCATTGTCTCTCTCAGACCCATCACAGTCCCTGGGGGAAGACAGGCCAGGACCAAGTATGGGACTTGGCGCAGATCTGTGTCCCTCTCTCTCAAGCAGGGGTGAGGGAGTAACTGCGGCTACACAGGACCAGCCTGTGCTGCGGGAGTTACAGAGTGGCATCCCTGGAGGAGGCGCAGCACGTGGTGGGGGTAATGACCACATCAGTGTAACAAGACCTAACAGACATAAACACTTAGTGTTTGAGCTATCATTTGTAAGTGCTACACACCGATGAACTCATCTGACCCTCCCAAGAAACCCACACCATAGGTTAGCATGACTGTCTCCATCCTAGAGATGAGAAAACCGAGGTACAGAGAAGCAGGCAATCTTCTATCACACAACTGATAAGCGAGAATGTGACCTCAGACAGTCTGAGTTCAGAGGATATACTAAGTGCTCCACAAATGGTAGCTCTTCGTGGCTCACTATCTGACAGCATGCGGTCCACAGACACGCTACTTACTGCCGGTCTTGTACGTTAGGACCGAAGCCCTGGGGGCGCCTGGGTGGCTGCCTTCTGCTCAGGTCATGATCCTGGGGTCCTGGGATCCAGTCCTGCATCAGGCTCCCTGCTCTGTGGGGAGTCTGCTTCTCCCTCTCCCTCTGCTGCTCCCCATGCTTGTGCTCTGTCTCTATTACAAAAGTTCTTAATAAATAAAAAAAGTCAGGGACACCTGGGTGGCTCAATTGGTTAAGTGACTGCCTTCGGCTCAGGGCATGATCCCGGAGACCCGGGACTGAGTCCCACATCGGGCTCCCTGCTCGGCGGGAAGCCTGCTTCTCCCTCTCTCACTCTCTCTGGCTGTGTTTCTCTCTGTCAAATAAATAAAAATCTTTAAAAATAAAAAATAAATAAAAAATAAAAAAACTAAAAAGAGTAAGCCCGTGAGGGGCACCTGGGGGGCTCATTTGGTTAAGTCTCCGCCTTTTGACTTTGGCTTAATCTCAGGGTCATGAGATCAAGCCCCACATTGGGCTCTGCGCTCCACATAGAGTCTCCTTGAGATTCTCCCTCTTCCTCCGCTCCCATCACTATTGCTTTCTCAAAATAAATAAATAAAATCTTAAAAACCAACACAAGCCATAAACCCTTAAGAGTGGGCACCTAGGGCTGTACCTGCAACATTCCCAGGGCCTAAAGCACCACCTGCACGGAGCAGCTACTCCATACTGGCTGTTAAACACGCGCCAGCGACCAAGAAGGCCTGAGACAGTGGCTCTCAGACCTCAGTGAGCATACAAATACCATTAGGAACACAGATTCCTGTCCACGTTCCTGGTGGTGCTAAGGCAGATGGTCCCATTACTCTGAAGCAATGCTGAAGAACGGTTCCTGGCGCCAGGGCGGAGGCTGGCTGACCGCTACGCATGCCCACTCCTGGGCTGGGAAGTCCCCACAAGGCTGAGGTTGGAAGCCTGACTGCCAGATGGGGAAGCTTATGTCCACACCCTTAAAAGGGGAAAAAAGCAGGCTTCCTGCCTAGATCCTGCCTCCTAGAACCTCGTGAGATGTGTGTGGAGAAACTGAGCTGGGACTATCACCCGGCCTGGGGAAGGCCTGGAACATCGGGTAGGCTGGGTAGGCAGGCTGGGGAAGCCAAGGAAATGGTCCAGCTCTCCAGCACTATCAGTGGCTGGTACTGGGCACTAAGTTCTGGAATCCCAAGGTCACCTTAGAATGAGCACCAATCCAGCAAGCTAGGGAAATTGCCTCTCAGCTTGCCAGCACCCCGAGGGCCTTACCAAGGAGCTTGCTCTAAACTAAACCCCCAACTTTATTTCCCACCACTCACCTTGGCATACTTACGCTATAACCATTTCCCTATACACACCACGTGTTTAAACATCTGAGTCTTTCTCTCACTTTTCTCTCTGTCTGGAAGGCCAAGTGTTCCCTGTTCCAATCTCCTTCCTTCAAGGCCCGCCTCAATGCCTCCTTTTCCATGAAGCCCTCCCCACATCATCCTGACTGGTCATAGGTGGACCCACACATTCAGTCCCTGTGCCCTGGACTCCTGTCTCCTACTAGACCTGAGCAGAGCATGTCTCTATCACCCAGCCATGCGACAAACACTGAGCAGCCTCTAAGAACCAGGAACCCACATACTGACCATCTCACAGCAAACCAGTGTCCCAACAAGCTACAGTCCCTGCCCGTCAGGGGTAGACAGAGGCACTGAGGGGGTAAGCGGCAGGGATCAGGGAAGAGAGGAACCCTTTACCCAGTCTGGGCAGGATCAGCTTTGTGGTGTCAAAGACAGGTACGCAGTGATGGAAAGTGTTGCGTGGTGGAGGGAACGCCGTGGGGCCCCGGCTGCTGGGGGGAAGAGGACCCTGCAGGGGCAACTTACTGACCTGAACTGGGAGCAACTGCTGTCTGGACGAGGGATCCCCTTCCAGACAACTGCTCCCCTGGAGGAGGGATCAGGGTGGAGGTTTTCCCCCCGGGGGGCGGGGGAAGAAGGCTCAGTCCTCCTGTGCTGGCAGGCCGTGCTCGGGGACTCCCAGCTGCTCCTTCCTTCTTCTTCATGTTCTGAGGAGACGTGAGAAATACAAACCAGTCAGTTATGCTGGGGTCCCCCTGCTTATCGGAAAACCCCACAAAGAGGGCCACGGTGGCCCCCCAGCCCCAAACGTCTGTATGACCAAAAGATGGTCAAGAGCCGTCCAGCACTCTCACGATGGTGAGCTGCATTCAGTGCATCACAATTCCAGAGTTATCCCAATACATCTAATTTGCAAACTCAGCACTGGCTTCATTAAGCAGCAGGCAATCACAAGTTAAAACTACAAATCAGAACGAGTGCTGTATTACTCCACACCTACCAGAATGGCCAAAATGCAGCCTGTCAAGGACTGACAAGGACGTGGAACAACCAGAAGGCTCCCTCTTTACACTTATACCTGGAGGAGGTATAAACTGGGAACGCTACCTAGAGAAACCATCTGGAAGAATCTATAAAGCTCAACATGTGAACTGATGACTCCGCAATTTCCCTCCTGGAAACAGACCCCAAGAAAACACTCATGGCAGGGAAAGATACGCACTTGGACATCCACAGCCATACCACTCGTAATAGCTCCAAACTGGCAATCACCCCAGTGTCCACTGTTGGTTAAAAAGAGTAACACTGGGGCGCGCCTGGAGGGCTCAGTTGGTTAAGGGTCTGACTCTTGGTTTTGGCTCAGGTTGTGATCTCAGGTTGTAGATCGAGCCCTACGTGGGGCTCTGCACTCAGCAGGGAGTCTCTCTCCTTGAGGTTCTCTCTCCTTCTCCCTCTGTCCCCACCACCTCGAATAAATAAATCTTAAAATAACAAACAAACCAGGGTGCCTGGGTGGCTCAGTGGGTTAAAGCCTCTGACTTCAGCTCAGGTCATGATCTCAGGGTCCTGGGATCGAGGCCCACATCGGGCTCTCTGCTCAGGAGGGAGCCTGTTTCCTCCGCTCTCTCTGCCTGCCTCTCTGCCTACTTGTGATCTCTCTCTCTCTGCCTACTGTGATCCCTCTGTGTCAAATAAATAAAATCTTAAAAAAAAAACCCATAAAGAATAATACTGTGACACATTCTCACAATGCAATGATAATTGATAAACTACAAGCAACAAAACAGAGGCAGATTTTGTTTGACAACAAAATCTAGGGCATTCAACATCAGGACTGTGGTGACTCTTTCATGTGGACAGGAAGAGGAGAGGGGCTTCCAGAATGCTGATAATCTCTGCTTCTTGATCTGGGAGCTAGTTTGCATGGGTCCATTTGGTTTTCAAAAATTCCCTGAGTTCTGCATTTATAAAGTGTGTACTTTCCTGTATGCATATCACACTTAAATAAAACTTCATTAAAAAAAAGGGGGGTATCTGGGTGGTTCAGCCAGTTAAACATCTGACTTCAGCTCCAGTCACGATCTCAGTGTCCTGGATTGAGCCCTGCCGTCAGGCTCCCTGCTCAGTGGGGAGTCTGCTTCTCTCTTGTTCTCTCCCTCTGTCCCTGCTCCTGTGTGTGCGCTCTCTCTCTAACAAATAAAATCTTAAAAAAAAAGACAAAATTAAAACAAAAAAACCCCCAAAACCTGAGCGCCGATGTGAGCCAGAAACCAGTGCAAGTTACAAAGATGAAGACACAGTCACCCCCTTGTAAGGAGCTGCAGCCTAATCCAACGCTAAGACCACAGCCCTGAAGCGAGAAGCCCCAAAGCCCTCAGTGAGAGTCCAGCTGTGCTGGCTGTTTCCGCTCTGTGACCTGGGCAAGTCCCTTAAAATTCTCTAAGCCTCAATTTCCTTGCCTGTAAAATGGAAGAACATTTAATTCATGTAAGTGCCTAAAAAAAAAAACACTACCTGGCACACAGCTGATGCTCATTAAATGTTAGTTTCCTCCCAGCAAGAGAGGAATCACATCCCAACCAGTCCACTGGACATGACCTGTATTTTCTGTTAAGGGCCAGCTGGCCAACGTCAAGGGTCCCAAATCATCACCAGCATGAAGCAGAAAAGAGGAGAAAGAGATAGTAAATAAAGAGTAAGTAAAGAGGAAGAGCATTATCTCAGGGTTACAGTTTCTTCAAAAACATTTCCATGTGGTCCTTGGTTGCCCCAAATCACTCCAACCCCACTCCCCGTAGCCAAGTGAGGACACCCGGCCAGCCCTACCTTTTCCCATTCTCCACAGGAGCTAACAAGGGAAACCCAGACGCAGGGCAGCTCAGGATGAAGACATGGGGAGTCAGGACACCACCACCAGCAGCAGAAGCTGCCCAGGATTCCCAACACCCACCTCAATGCCCTCCTGTCCAGAGCTCTCCCGAATCTTCCTTACTCGAGGCCAGGACGCATCTGACCCCCATTCTCACAGCCTGGTCAGAAACGCCAGCTCTGGCAAGTGACTGATGCTTTTTCTCAACTCAGAGGCGTTGCACATGTTGTTCCCTCTGCTTGAACTGCCTTTTGATCCCCCTCCCTCCCCTTCCTTACAGGTCATTTCTCCCAGGAACCCTTCCTCGCTTTCCCTAACTACAGGCTGCGTGCCCGTCCTCTAGGTGCTCGCGGCACCGACCGCATCCCCTCCCCTGCCAGGCTGTGGTCACATCTGGTTTCACCCATCTCTGTTTAACTCTGAGCTCCATGAGAGCAGAGCTCGCTCATTCACCCCCAGCATAGGACCTGACGAAAAGCAAATGATCCACAAATATCTACTCAACAGATGGAACTGAAGTGTGGGAAAAGAGGGGTGGGCTCTGGGCCGGGCTTGGGTGCTGGCCAACAAAGCCAAGTGAGGGCAGGACTTACCGCGATGTTGAGTTTGATGGTCTGGCCCTCTTTGAAGCCTAGGTCCAATTTGGGGCCCTGGTCTGGGTTCTGGGCCTGTTTTGCAAATTCACACTGCTGTTTCACCCACCTGGGGAGAGGACAGGAAGACAAAGGTGAGGAAGAGACCAGTTGCCCCGAATTCACTCCCTCACTCGACCTCCACCTGCCATCGGTCCAGGAAGAGGTTTCATATGGCAGAAAGAGCACTCGTGGGCTGGGAAGCTGGGCCTGAATGCAAATCCTGACTCCTACACACAAGTAGCTGCATGCACACCCGCTCCCTCAGCAACAAAATACGGTAACAAGTCTGTATGTGTTCAAGACAGCGATGAAAACTCAGTGAGCGCGTGGCTGCAGAAAAAGGTCCTCACACTGGTCTTCAGGAAATCTGAGAACCTGGCCCTCTCCTCCCCAGCACCTGGCACGAGGACCAGGACAATGTATCCATACTCCCCACTTACAGGGACTCGTAAGGTAGGTGGTGAGACAAGACAGATGCCCAGGAAGTAGAGAGCAACACAAAGGTATCCCCCAGCCTCCATCTGATATCCATCCAGCAGCCACCTGGGCAGGGGCAGCAGGCCAGGGGAAGAGCCAGAGGCGCAACCCGCCAGCGGCCAGAGATGGAGCTCTACAGGTGGCAGGAGAGCAGGCTTTCCTGCCCTGTCTTTTAGCTTTCAAAAGGACTTCCAGGACATCCGGTGGGTGGCCACCTGCCACCACTTATTGTATCATGGAGGAGCAGGCTCAGGAAGGCCCCATGAGCCTCCCACGGACGACTCTGGCTCCTCTGGTGCCCGGTAAGGGAAAGGTATGGCACCTGAGAGGTTGGGCCAGCTGACCGGTGAGAGATGGGCCCAGGAAAAAGGAGAAGACTGGAAAGTAGAGAAGGCAGCATGCCCCACATGAGCAGCGGGTTTCCTGGGGGCTCTGCTAGCAGATGAATCCCACACAAGCCATCTAGGTACACTAAGCTGGGAAGCCATGCAGTCCCGGGAAAGTAGGGGGGAGGCATGAGCACGTGTGTGCTGGAACCACTCACTTGAAATGGTCCTGCAGTGCAACGTTGAAGTCAAAGGCATCGCCTCGGTCCCCGAAGCCAATTCCAATAAACGCCCGGCGCCCTGGGGGACGACACAGGATTAATCCCATTTGCCAGAAGCAGAGGAAACTCTTCTCATGAGGAGGAACCCCGAGACCTGCACGCACCGTTTCCATCTTCGATGCGGATAACGAAATACCTGCTGGAATCCGTCACGCTCTCCACGGCCGTGCCAGGAAATTGATCCACCGGGGCCTGAGCAAAGAGCTCCCCTGGAAGCACAAGGTAGGGTGAGCCCTGAGTCCCGTTCCTGCCTGACATGTCTATCAAATTACTGGGGCCTCTTTCCTAAAAGACAGCAAGGCAAACCTGACTCTGGAGTTCAAATCAAAGCCGTTTTGACGGAAGAGAAGACACAGAACTATAACCAAGTAAAGGTTTACACCAGGGGCGGCCTGCAGGTCAGATACAGCCCAGTGTTAATATTCTTTTTTTTTTTTTTTTAAAGATTTTACTTATTTGACAGAGAGAAACACAGCCAGAGAGGGAACACAAGCAGGGGAGTGAGAGAGGGAGAAGCAGGCTTCCCGCCGAGCAGGGAGCCCAGTGTGGGACTCGATCCCAGGTCTCCGGGATCATGACCTGAGCCGAAGGCAGTCGCCCAACCGAGCCCCCCAGGCGCCCCGCAGTGTTAATATTCTTTTTTTTTTTTTTTTTGATTTTATTTATCTGACACAGAGAGAGAGATCACAGGCAGGCAGAGAGAGAGAGAAGGAAGCAGGCTCCCCGCTGAGCAGAGAGCCCGATGCGGGCCTCGATCCCAGGACCCTGAGATCATGACCTGAGCCGAAGGCAGAGGTTTAACCCACTGAGCCACCCAGGTGCCCAGTGTTAATATTAATTTAACTGCCAAACTTTTCAAAATCAAATTACACGTGAAAGAATCCAGATTTCTGATCTTCCCTGATAATCCAAAGCTCTAGCGATGCTGGAACTCCACTCCCACAGGAGAGCTGGGCTAGAGCCCAACTGCTTGCACGGGAAGGCCCCGGAGCAGGCAGGCGCTGGTCCAGGTACAGCCCAACCTCAGAAAAGGCCTGGGATCTGAGGGACGACTGTAGAGGAGCCACGGATCCCAGTGAAAGAGGGTTTGGGCACCCACAGAAGAACCTGAAGAACCTGAAGCAGGGACGCCTGGGTGGTTCAGTTGGTTAAGCATCTGCCTTCGGCTTTGGTCTCACTGCAATCGAGACCCGCATCAGGATCCTTGATCAGTGGGGAGCCTGCTTCTCCCTCTACCTACCTCTTCCCTTGCTTGTGCTTTCTCCCTGTATCTCTCTGACAAATAAATAAAAATATTTAAAAAAAAAAGAAGAAGAAGAAGAAGAAGGATCTGAAGCAACTGAGACAGGGTAAAAGCACCACGGTTTTAAAAGGAGCCCCTGCGGAACACATTCCTTGTCACTCTGGCTCTCTAGGCGCCAGGGCAGCGCATCCTTTTGGGGGCGTTCTGGACTCACACCCCCTCCACAGGTGCTGACCTCTGTTCGCACTTCTGGAACTTGACCAAGCCTTCTCTACACAATGCTGGGGTTCACAGGTCACTGAGCAGTCAAGGCTGAACTGAATCCAAATTGGTGGCCCTCAAGTCTGTAGCTTCTTGGTAATTTCTCTGTGCCCCCTCCCCCAGTCTGGCCCCTGGGGATCTAGTACTCACCTAGACGCCTTCGGCCTAGATCAGTTTCTCAACCAGGGGTGGTTTTGCTCCAACCCCCCACAAGGACACATGACAATGTGTAGAGACATTTTTGGTTTTCATAACTCGGGGGCTTGCTACCCGCATGTGGTAGGCAGAGACGAGGGATGTTGCTATGAATCTGAAATTTGACTCGACACTCCACAACCGTTCGCTGGCCCAAATGTCACTAGCCGTGGCCGAGAAGGAGTCAGAGTAAGAGACAAACAGGTCCCAGCAGGCCTGACCCCGAGAGAAGAGCATCCTGGGGGGGGGGGGGGGGCCC
>PITA01010944.1:0-32168 GCA_004023965.1 Spilogale gracilis | reverse complement strand
CAGTACTCAGCCAGCCCCGTGTTCCAGAACAAATCGATGCTCTGGGTCACCTTGCAGTTCACAAAGCAATTATATAAATGTGTCCTCGCTTCGTATTTCCAACAATCTTGTGAAGTATGAACTACTGTGACCCCCAGTTCAAAAAGCAGGCCATGTGCCTCACCAAAGGTCTCAACTCAGACACAAGAGATGTGGTTCTCGGAGGCAGCCGGTTTTGCCTATGACGCTTTACACTCGGTCCCACCCCACCCAGGAAAATCTCTACGTGTTAGAAAAATAAATGACTGAATACTGAAGCACCCGACCGAGCAGACACCATGCCCGATCCCAGCTCTGGGAGCTGGGGCTCTTTCAGGCCGCGCTGTCCTCCATAGCTCACCCGGAGGCCCGGGGGGCACATGACTTCCAGACACACTTCCCCCAAGGTGACATCTGCCAGCTGACCCCAACACAGCCCAGCTTGGCTTGTCCTTTCACCAAAGAAAGAGCTGAGTAGGACAGCTTCCAGCACTTTCAGTTAATAGGCGTGGTCGGTCTGGGGAGTTACCATTTAGTCGATAAACAGAATTCCTGACAAAGAAGCAGAGCTCAGCTGCAAAATGTCGCATGTCTTTTTCCCCCCAAGTTGGTCTTCAAGGCAAACTCTAGGGTTTGCTACCTGGGACAACCAGCAGGTCTCTTCCTGGATTCCAAAATTAGTATGTTCTTAAGGATGCCCCCCACAAAGACAGATGCTTGGCAGGAAATACTCCCTTTCACACCTGGAGACAGGGCTTTCTACAATTAAAGGTGGGGGGAATGGAAGCGGCTTAGAGATACAGCTGGGCCTTTGATTTTGAGGATTGGTTCCCATGACCCGAGTGGACTGGCCAGGGATGCCTCTCCCTTCACGAAGTAGGAGGTATGCCATCTCAGCCCCACAAGGGCCTCCCCTGCCTTTACCTGAAGTCCTGTCCTCCAGCTTGATGTAGGCCACCTGCCCTTTTGCAGTGATCCGCAGCCGGCCACTCCATGATGGCTGGTCCAGCTGCCACTCCGCGGCCCTAAGGGGACAAAAACCATTGAACCTCTGCTACAGGCTCCTGCTCCATCACTCTAGTGCTGGGGATGGGACTGGGAAGGCCACGTGGGCTGCTTGCTCAGGACCCGAGCTCGGCAAACTTTCTCTGAAAAGCGCCACCCACCTCTGTCACAACCACCCCCTCTGCTGTTGTAGGGTGAAAGTAGTGACAAAGAGTATGTGAGCATGGTGGCGCTTTACCTATTTTAACTGAATGTTTTCTGCTGCGTGCGACTGTATTTCAATGCAACTCTCTGGACACTAACAACCTGAATTTCATATAATTTTTGCATTAAGAGATATCCTTTTTATGAACTTCTGGGACTTCATCAAAATAAAAACCTTCTGTACAGCAAAGGAAACAGTCAACAAAACAAAGAGGCAACCCTCAGAACGGGAGAGGATATTTGCAAATGACACTACAGACAAAGGGCGGATATCCAAGGTCTATAAAGAACTACTCAAACTTGGGTGCCTGGGTGGCTCAGAGGGTTAAGCTTCTGCCTTCAGCTCAGGTCATGATCTCAGGGTCCTGGGATCGAGTCCCACATCAGGCTCTCTGCTCGGTGGGGAGCCTGCTTCCCCTCTCTCTGCCTGCCTGTGATCTCTCTCTCTCTCTCTGTGTCAAATAAATAAATAAAGTCTTAAAAAAAAAAAAAAAAGCTACTCAAACTCAACATCCAAAAAGAAGATGAACACATCAAAAAATGGGCAGGAAACATGAAGATACACTTCTCCATAGAAAATATACAAATGGTTAACAGACACATGAAAAAATGTTCATTATCACTAGCTATCAGGGAAATTCAAATCAAAACCACACTGAGATACCACCTTACACCAGTCAAAATAGCCAAAATTAACAGGACAGGAAACAACAAGTGTTGGAGAGGCTGCAGAGAAAGGGGAACCCTCTTACACTGTTGGTGGGAATGCAAACTGGTGCAGACACTTTGGAAAAGTGTAGAGATTCCTTAAAAAAATTAAAAATAGGGACGCCTGGGTGGCTCAGTTGGTTAAGCCACTGCCTTCGGCTCAGGTCATGATCCTGGAGACCCGGGATCGAGTCCCACATCGGGCTGCCTGCTCAGCGGGAAAGCCTGCTTCTCCCTCTCTCACTCCCCCTGCTTGTGTTCCCTCTCTGGCTATGTTTCTCTCTGTCAAATAAATAAAATCTTTAAAAAAAAAATTAAAAATAGAGCTACCCTATGACCCTGCAATTGCACTACTGGGTATTTACCCCAAAGATACAGATGTAGTGGGAAAAAAAGGGCCATATGTACCCCAATGTTCATCGCAGCAATGGCCACAATTGCCAAACTGTGGAAAGAGCCAAGGTGCCCTTCAACAGATGAATGGATAAAGAAGATGTGGTCCATATATACAATGGAATACTAGGCTTCCATCAGAAAGGATGAATATCCAACTTTTGTAGTAACATGGACCGGATTGGAGGAGATTATGCTGAGTGAAATAAGCCAAGTAGAGAAAGTCAAGTATCACATGGTTTCACTTACTTGCGGTGCATAAGGAGTAATATGGAGGACAGTAGGAGAAGGAAAGGAAATGGGAAGTAGGGTAATCCAGGGAGAGAAACAAAACATGAGAGACTTTCGACTCAGAAACAAACTGAGGGTCTTGGAGGGAGGGGGTGGGGGGGTGGGAGAGCCTGGTGGTGGGTACTGAGGGCAACTATTGCATGGAGCACTGGGTGTGGGGCATAAACAATGAATCCTGGAACACTGAAAAAATAAAATAAATTTAAAGTAAAAAAAATATTCTTTTTAAAAAAATGTTCCCCAACTATTTAAAAATATAAAAAACATCCTTAGCTTGTGAGACATACAAAAACACAGTGGGTCGCGGTTTGCTGGCCCCAGTTCTACACTACAGAGCCTTTTCAGAGAAACAGGACTTCCAGCCTTCTTTCCGGAAAGGAAGCAGTTCCCGGGCCTGCTGTTTAAGACACTGCCAGGCTGCAGTGGTGATACTGACCATTTGGAACCAATGAGACGATCTTCGTGGAAAAGCAGAGAGGGAGCAATCATTAGCAGAAAGAGAAATAGAGAGCAACTGTACATGTGAGGAAAGTGAATGGGTGTCCAAGAAATATTACCCCAGAGGTGTTCCAGACCCAAAGAACCCCAGGAAACCAAGGACCTATCACAATAGCTTCTTTGGAGACTTTTAAAGCAGTAACTTCACATTTTACTTCTAAGAAGCAATTCAGTAAACCCCCCAAATAGCAAGAACTTTGGGAGTTTTCAAAGGCTTTTCTTGAAAGTCCCTAAGCAACACCATTAACTACGGACACAGGCTGTTTTGAAGACCACACAAGTGCAGGCTCTAGATTCACAAGTCAGCAGACTTGGTTTCAGTTCCTCCTACTGGGGCAACAAAGGCCTCAGATCCAAGCTAACAGGAGTTCTGAGGGTCAAGGGCAGGGGCTGCCAGATTCCTCTATACCAAACCAGTCAGCCCTGACACTTGGGAACCTCACTCGGGGGGGGGGGGGGGGGGGGGGGGGGGGGGGGGGGGGGGGGGGGGCGGGGGACCAGTAGAGACATCCTACTGAAGGGGATCAGGGTAGACTGACCATCCTGGGTCTGGTATCCAATCTCCAGTTTGACAACAGAAAGCAGATGTGTGTTTTTTTAACTGCTTGTCTTGCTGCTTTCAAACTACTTTCAAGTTATACCATGGATGTAACAGGTGTTCAACAAAGTAATCGTTGTCTAGAAAATCAGCTACCAGTCTGTGTCACACAACTGGAAAATAACAAGAGGCTGGATAATGGGGACACTCCACCATTCTCCCGCTGCAGGCCAATTATGTATCTCCAAACCAGAGACAAAATCATTGCCTTTAAAATCCACCCACCCCCACTCCAGGGGCACAAAATAGCCACAGACCAGGTTGTCTGTAACAGGTACTTTTTTTTTCCCTTCTTTTCACAGGTAATTCATAGGCTTGGTAACAAAATGCAAATAGTACTAAAAAAGCATATCGTAAAAGGAAGTCTCCTTCCAACCCCCACTGCCTTCCTGTAGCGCCCTTTCCCGTCCAGACCGTACAAGAATCTGTTTATCCGTCTCAGGTGAACATTTCACCAGGGAAGCGCGATGCACTCCTCCCAACCGCCACACGCTGTGATAAGGGAGGTTCGTTCGAAGGGAGCAGGGCAGGGAGGGGTTCGTTCGAAGGGAGCAGGGCAGGGAGGGGTCCTTGGGCCCAGGCCATCCGCTTACAGTTCCCGCGGACCGGTCCTTTTGACGGGTTGTGAGCTGTTTTCGTTCCTCGGGGGATTCCCGCCCGTGATAGGACCCCTCCCCCTTCAGCCGTTTCAAGGTTCCCCTCAAGGCCACCAGTTAGGGCTGAAAGAAAAGGGCTTGTGACACCACCACCCCCAACCACACTTAGGGTACCCGCTAGACACGGCTAGACACGGCTCCAACGACTTCCCCGCGCTGGGGGTCCCGTGCGTCGGACTGACACAGCCCCAAGTCTGGGTGTCCCTCCCCGCTCTGGCCTCGAACTGGGAGAGTCCGCGGCATTATCTCCCGCCTCTCCCCTAAATCGGCAGGAGCCGTCCTCGGCTCCCATGGTGGGCGTGTCGGGTGGCGGGGAAGGGGTTAAATCGGGGTTAGCCTGGCCCGGCGGCAAGCGGTCACCTGTAACCACGGTTGGTGGCTCGCGGCGGGATGCGGTAGACGTGGACCTCCGGCTTGACACACAGAACCGACTCGTACTCGCCCTCCTCCATCTCGACACCCGGAACCCTCCGGACTTCCGGCTCCTTCCCCCGCCGCGGGGCCGGAAGCGGCGCGACTCTATGACCCGGATCAGGCTAGAGCGGCGGCTTGCGGGCCTCAGTAGTTTGTCTCCCTCCCGCCCTCTGCTGGTGGCTCTGGCGGAAGACATGCGGTGGACGGATCCTGGAGCCATGCGATGGGGAAGAACTTCTGGGGTCTTACCGCTCCTCCGATGCCTTATGCGCAGCAGAGAAAACTTCGGTGCAGACGGCTCCGAGGTCCATTGTCTGGTTATGGGTCATCCCCATGCCCCCCAACAGTTACACTTGGATCCCAGCTCGCTGAAATTCAAAGCTATGTCTATCTACACAGCTCACCCTGAAGCCAATCTCTCCTCCAGCCTTTACTTTCCTGGGCTCTTCCTGAATGTCCTTCCTTCTGACTCTAGAAGCCTCTACTGAGGCTCTTCCTCCTAGAGAGAGGCTTACCTGACCCACTATCCTTACCCACAACGTGCCCAGCGCCCAGTGTGGCCTCGACTCCACAAAGATCAAAATCTAACGTAAGTCATGAAAAAAGACTCCCAGTCCTACCTTGGAATTCTCACAGAATGTCGTAGGGGATACATTTTGTCCAACCATATTTAAATTCTCAAAAACCCTTCTTCTCCTGTACCATTCTCTCATTCGTTCTACGATTTACTAACCGATTATTTACTGTTTACAATGTGCCAGGTCGTCCGTGGGGAACAGCTGATCCCAAGTCTTCGCTTCACTGAATGCTCTCAAACTTGCTCCTCCCGCATATCCCCCCTCCTGTCTCTATACTCACGCTGTAGAAGTTGTTTATTACACAATTAAACTAAACTCTTAAAAGATCTTTTTTTTGGTATTGTGATAAAATATACATAACATACACTTTACCACTTTGACCAATTTTTTAAAAGATTTTATTTATTTATTTGACAGAGAGAAACACAGTGAGAGAGGGAACACAAGCAGGGGGAGTGAGAGAGGGAGAAGAAGGCTTCCCGCCAAGCAGGGAGCCCGATGTGGGGCTCGATCCGGGGTTTCCAGGATCATGACCTGAGCCGAAGGCAGCCGCCCAACCAACTGAGCCACCCAGGCGCCCCTATTTTGACCATTTTTAACTGTGCAATTCAGTGGAATTAAGTACATACACAATATTGCATAACTATCACCGCCATTTCCAGAATGTTTTCATCTTTCCCAATAGAAACTCTATACCCATTAAGCAATAACACCCTATTTCGCCCTTCCCCCAAGCTCCTGGTAACGTCTATTCTGCTTTCTTTTTTATAACATTACCTATTCTAGAAACCTCATCTAAGTGAAATCATACAGTATCTGTCCTTTATATCTGGCTAGTCTCAGTATGCGTTTTCAAGGTTCCTCCCTGTCATAGCATCGACGGAATATCATTCCTTCTGATGGCTGAGTGATATTCCGCTGGGTGGCTATTCCATATTTTGTTTATGCACTGCTCTATTGATGGCCAATTGGGTTCTTTCCACCTTTTGGCTACTGTGAATAATACTGCTATATTTGAGTCCCTGTTTTCAGTTCTCTCCAGTATCTACCTAGAAGTGGATTTACTGGGCTATATGGTAATTTTATGTTTAGCTTTTTGAGGAACCACCAAACTGTTTTCCTTAGTGGTGGCACCATGTTACTTTCACACCAGCTCTGAAAAAGGGTTCGAGTTTTTCATATCTTCACTAATGTTTATTTTCTATTTCTTTGATTGCAGCCATGTGTCTGGGGGAGAGTTAACTTCCCTTTATGTAATTGATTTAACCTCTAATTTCAACTTTGTTCATTACCTTCATTCTCTATAACAAAGAAGAAATTGAGAAATGACCCAGAAAATGAAATTTTTTTCCCCTCTTCTTTGATCCTGTCTCTCATTTTCCTAAAGTCATGGAGTGGCGAAGACAGAACTCTCCTTTGAAGGTGGAGGGGGAGAGATATCGAGAGGGGCAGGAAGAGTACACTCCCACACCGACAATCTTATTCCCTCACATTCCCACCGTTCAGCTTATATGACTGCTCTCCCACCAGATTGTGAGCAACTATTTTTTTTAAAGATTTTATTTATTTATTTGAGAGAGAGAGAGAGCGCACACACTAGCAGGGTGGGGGAGGGGCAAAGGGAGAGGGAAAAGCAAAAGCAGACTCCCCACTGAGCAGGGAGCCCAACATGGGACTCAATCCCAGGACCTTGAGATCATGACCTGAGCTGAAGGCAGCCACTTAACTGACTGAGCCACCCAGGCACCTCAGGCTGTGAGCTTCCTGAATGTGGGACCCTGTCCTTGTCATCTGTGGGTCCCTGTATTCAGCCACACAGGTTTGGGCACAGAAAGAGTGCTCAATGAATGAGTGAGTCAATGTGTGGGTGTTCCACTGACTACATCTCAAAACCAAGTGGCAAACTGGGGATGGGTCACCACGTTTTCTCTTTCACGCTCTGACTCCTTGCATCGATATCTCCTGAACAACACAGGGAAAGCGAGGGTAGCCAAGCAGTAAAGCACCTGGACTCATATAGAGAACTTCCAGCTGGAGAGCATCTGGGACCAGCCCCCTGGGAGCTGAACTTTGAGAGTGGCATCCACAATCAACACCAAGCTCCCTCATGTCCACTCCAGGAGCCAAGCAGTGTGAAGACAGCACGTGGGGGCTGTTTGGCCTCGCCAGGTGGCTGCCACAGGTCGGAAGCCTTCCCCTCATGAACCTTCCAGGGAAGCATCACTCCGTGCCCGGGGGCAGCCTCGCCTTCCAGCGTGTCAGAACACTGGCAGGTCAATTCTGTCTAACATAGGCTGGGTGTTGGGTGCTGGCGCCACAGGGAGAAAGCCAGCCCAGCTCCTGCTTTCATCGAGCTCACCGACCAGAGGACCCCATGAGGAAAAGAGTCCTTTACGATACACAGTGGGAAGTGCTAGGATAGAGGAATTCCCAGGGGCTGTGGATGCCAAGAGAGGAGAGACCCAACTTAGCCTGGGGCAGTCAGGGGAGGCTCTCCGGAAGAGGATACAGTGACATAATAATCGCTGTGAGGTAGGCGGGGCAAAGATTGTTATCTCCATTGTGTAATAGAAGCCACTGAAACCGTGACAAGTCCCAGAGAAACCACACTGTCCTGGACTTTTTCTCAAACCCCAACTTCGTAGCTGGACATTGTCCAAAATGTATTCCTAGACCTCTTCAGTAAGACTAACTGAACCTATCAACTACTCTCAGGTTGATTA
Source organism: Spilogale gracilis (assembly GCA_004023965.1). NCBI lineage: Eukaryota > Metazoa > Chordata > Mammalia > Carnivora > Mephitidae > Spilogale > Spilogale gracilis. Next base: position 24,082 of record PITA01010944.1, on the reverse strand, counting down.
CATTATTTACCAAGCGAATTCAGTTCAACCCAACAGGCAGAGTAGAGGCTCAGATGGAACCCATCCCAAGCATGAGGAGGTGAGCAGGGAGGCAAAGTCTTGCTGATTCATCCAGCTGCTTTCTGGTAGGTCCAGGGCCAAGGGAGGGGTTGGTGTGGACAGCTATCCTTGGGGGCGTCCTGAAATATATATTATAGGTCATGTACCATTTTTCTCTGCTGCATTTTTCTTCCATCATAGACATTTCTAAGAGAAAGTCCCCCATTCCTCAGATGGGGCAACCATTTATAAAAGGACAGTCAGTAACAAAACAGTCTTCAAAAAGAATGAAATTAGAGAATTCATACTACCTGGTTTCAAAATTCCTACAAAGCTAGTACACTATAGCATAGTATTGAAATAAGGCTGACTGTATAGATCAATGGAAGAGAATTCAGAATCCAGAAATAAACCCTCACACTTATAGTCAGTTGACTTTCCAGAAATGTGCCAAAACAATTCAATAGAGAAACCATAGTTTTTTTAACAAGTGGTGCTGAGATATCCACATGTAGAAGAATGAAGTTGGATCCCTACCTCACTCCATATACAAAATGAATTAAAAATGGATCCTAGTTTTAGTGTAAGAGCTAAAACTCACAATTTTTAGAAGAAAACATAGACCTAAGTCTTCATGATCTTTGATTTATGTTCTAGTAAAAAATAATCTAAAGGGGGGCTGCTCAGAGGGAAGCCTGCTTTTCTCTCTCCCACTCCCCTTGCTTGTGTTCCTTCTCTCACTGTGTCTCTCTCTGCCAAATAAATAAATGAAATATTTTTAAAAAATCTAATGGATTCTCAGAAATGACATTAAAAGTGCAAGCAGTAAAACTAAAAATAGGTATATATAAGACTTCAAAAAAATTTAAAATTTTGTGCTTCAAAGAACAAAAAATTGAAATACAGGCACATCATGTGAGAAAACTTTTGCAAATTATATATCTGACAGGGACTTACATCTAGAACGTATAAAGAACTTTTACCATTTAGCAGTGAAAAGACAACCCAATGTATACATGAACAATGGACTCTAGTAGACATTTTTCCAAAGAAGCTATATGAACAGCTAATTAGCATGTGGAAAGATGCTCCATCATGGGGCACCTGATTGGCTCAGTCAGGAGAGCATGCAACTCTTGATCTTTTGGAGTTGTAAGTTCAAGCTCTATGTTGGGCATAGAGAGAGCTTAAAAATAGGTATTTGTTTTTAAAAATTTATTTATTTTATTTAGAGTGAGAGAGAAAGTAAGTGTAGGTGAGCAGGGGAGCAGAGAGAGTTTCAAGCAGACTCTGCAATGAGAGCAGATCTCAGCACGGGGCTTGATCTCATGAACCTGAAATCATGACCTGAGCCAAAACCAAGAGTTGGACACCCAACTGACTGCACCATCCAGGCACCCCAAAAATAAAATCTTTAAAAAAATGAATAAAGAAAGACAGATGCTTTATCTCATCAGCCACCAGGGAGATGCCAATCAAAACCACAATGAGACATCACTTCATACCCACACCCACTAGAATGGCTAGAATTTTAAAAGGCAGTAATAACAAGTGTTGGTCAGGATGTGGGAAAGTTGGAACTCTCATACACTGCATCTGGAAATGGAAAATGATGTAGCTCCCTCGGAAAACAGTCTGGCAATTACCCAAGAGACTAAACATAGGGCTAGCATATGACCCACCAATTATTCTCCTTGATATATATTCAAGAGAAATGAGAACATATAACACAAAAATCTGTACATGAATGTTTATAGCAGTATTATTCATAATAGCCAAAAAGTAGAAACATGCAAATGTCTAGTAACCGATGAATGAATATATATGTGTAGTATGTTGGCCCTAAAAGGGAATGATGGATGTAGGATGAATCTTGACATTTTGCTGAGTGAAGGACTACATATCCCATGGTTCCATTTATATGAAATGTCTGGAATAGGTAAATCTAAAAGGCAGAACGTAGATTAGTGGTTGCCTAGGGGTTGGATGGGAAGTTGGAGGTCATGGCTATGGGGTATGAGGTTTCCATTTAGGGTGATAAAAATGCTCTAACATTGGGTGATGGTCAAACAATTTTGTGTATTAAAAGCCACTGAATTGTACACTATTTGAGAGAGAAAGAGCACGAGTGGAGGTGGGGCCAGACAGAAGGAGAAGGAGACTCCCCACTGAGCATGGAGCTCAACACAGGGCTCAATCCCAGGACCCCAAGATCATGACCTGAGTGTAAGGCAGATGCTTAACCAACTGAGCCACCCAGTGCCCCTGAATTATACTTTATTTTTACTTTTCTTAAAAAATATTTTACTTCTTTGACAGAGAGAAACACAGGTAGAGAGGAAACACAAGCAGGGGGAGTGAGATAGGGAGAAGCAGGCTTCCCGCCGAGCAGGAAGTCCAATGCGGGGCTCGACCCTGGGACTCTGAGATCATGATCTGAGCCGAAGGCAGATGCTTAACGACTGAGCCACCCAGATGCCCCTGAATTACACACTTTATTAATTTTTTTTATTAAATATTTTATTTATTTGACAGAGAGAAACACAGCCAGAGAGGGAACACAAGCAGGGGGAGTGTGAGAGGGAGAAGCAGACTTCCCGCCGAGCAGGGAGCCCGATGTGGGACTCGATCCTGGGTCTCCGGGATCATGACCTGAGCTGAAGGCAGCCACCCAACCAACTGAGCCACCCAGGCGCCCCTACACTTTATTAATTTTTTTTAAAGATTTTATTTATTTGACAGAGAGAAACACATCAGAGAGGGAGCACAAGCAGGGGGAATGAGAGAGGGAGAAGCAGGCTTCCCGCTGAGCAGGGAGCCCGATGTGGGACTCTATCCCGGGTCTCCGGGATCATGACCTGAGCCGAAGGCAGTCGCCCAACCAACTGAGCCACCGAGGCGCCCTACACCTTATTAAATTTTTTAAAGATTTTTATTTATTTATTTGACAGAGAGAGATCACAGGTAAGCTAGAAGCAGGCAGAGAGAGGAGGGGAAGCAGGCTCCCTGCCAAGCAGAGAGTCCGATATGGGGCTCGATCCCAGGACCCTGAGATCATGACCTGAGCTAAAGGCAGAGGCTTTAACCCACTGAGCCACCCAGGGGCCTCTGAATTATATACTTTAAATAGGAGAATTATATGGTATGTGAATTAAATCTCAATAAAACTGTGAACAAAAAGAAAAAGCGCCAAGTGCTCTAAAAGGAGAGCATCGTCCATATGTACCAGCTGCCCCCCTCAGTTCCGTCCTCAGATTCCATGCCCTTCTATTATGGTTGGGGGTGTGCCTTGATCAGATGCTCACAGAGTTTGTAAATTCCAGATGGGGACGGACAGGGGACTGGATCCTTCTGGAGCCTCTGCCTCCTTAAAGTTTCAGCTTGTGGAATACTGGGGCCTGAGGATTCTGAGGTGGAGACAGTGGACAATGGGGGGCGTGTTTGAGGGAGTCTGAAGGGGGCTCCTCCAGATGGGTCATCCACCCCTGGGGCAGGAAGGCCTGGAGGAAAGGGGAATGCGCAGGGAGTCCTCATGGGAGAGAGACAAGAGGAGAGAGGAACTCCCCAGGGAGAGGGAGGGACTTGGTCACAGTGTTGACTTCCTCGTGCCAAGTGAGAGACCAGACCCTTTGGGAGGTGGGCACTGCACCTGGGGTGGGCATCCCACGGGAGTGGAGATCTTGTTTGCATTGTGGGGGTGCTGGCTTAGCTGCGGGAAGGACTGGCCGGTAGGTGAGGGTGGGAGGAAAGGAGGAGGGAGTGGGGGATTTCGGTTCCTGGATGAGGGGCCACCTCCTCTGTGCCCCTGGTAAATGGGGCTTCCGAACAGCCAGTGTACCCTCAGGTCCTGGCGCTGTGCCTACAGCTTGGGCACAGGTCCCTGCAGCAATTGTTGGTGTGTAAGTAAATGAATGAGTGGCTTGGAGGCAGGATAATATGATGAGACAACTCGTGAGCCTCACAGTCCCAGGTCTGAATCCAGAGCTTGAGGCTAGCTGTGTTGTACTGGACAAGGCACTGGGCTTCTCTGCACTTCGGGGCTAAACCCACTGACCTCACAGGGGGCTTAGGAGAATACCGCTTGCACACATGCCCAACACATAGAAGGTTCCTCCATGTTTGTTAGCTGGCCTGCCACGATTTAGAGTGAAAACACAATATCTCTAAGACTCCATGGTCTCATGGAGGGGTAGGATTTACCCCTTAGACACTTATCAGTAAAGTGGGGTCTGTGATGTACCCATAGAAATAGTGTTGATGTTGCTTTGGAGGAACTCAGAGGCTGGAGGGAGAGCTGAGGTGGCTGGAAGCTTGGAGAAGAGGTGGGAGGCCAAAGAATGGGGGTGGAGGTTGGAGAGACAGAAGTGGGCTCAGGCACAGAGGCTAGGGATCTGTGGGGTTAGGACTGCAGGAGGCTGCCCAGGTTAAAATGGTATGTTTGTTAAGTGGATGGTCATACAGCCTAATATGAGGTTGGATGGGAGAGGCAGGAGACACACCAAGAAAAGCTTTAGAAAGGGATGTGTCCAGGGCGGAGGCAGTGGGTGGGGGGATGCTTTGGTGAACTACATATGTCATTGGAGATCTTCGGGTTCCCAAGACAGATGTTCCCAACTCCTGTTCTTTAAGCCCAAGAAGAACTAGGAGTTTTCATCTATGACAACAGCAACCATGACATTCTTGGGCACTCTTTAAAATGTGTATCTGAAATGTATATTAAAGGCTCTGAGAAGTCCTGCAGCACAGAGCCTGTTCCATTTTAGCTCCACTCTTTCCAAACACATTTGGTCTCAGTATGTTTTTTTGTGGTACACCTCATGGGACCGATATTAGGCCCAAAGAGCTCCTATTAGGAAATGCTGTGGTAGGAGAAAGTACATGTGTTTTGGGGTCCAAGGCTATGGTTTAATTCCTGTTCTGTGGCTCCATTGGAGTCGGACCCAGGGCAAATCACTTTACTTCCCAGAGTAGGGTAACGCTCTGAAGTAAAATGTCTCCTTTTCCTCAGAGTCATTGTGAGAATTAGGAAGAATTTGTGGGTAAATTGCGTGTGGCTAGCTCTTTGGTTTCGGTGCGTGCCCCTCAGTGCCAGGCCTGGCCCTGGCTCTTCTCTTGAGTCCAGCTCTCTATGACAGGTTCCACGTGGGCTGCTGAAGTGGTGCTTAGATAATGGGCTTGGTGGAACTTTGATTGGATTTCTCCTGTGGAGCCTCAGCAACTGATGCTCCTCCTTTGCTACCCCCATTGGCTGTGACACAGTGGACAACAGGATGTACATGGAGGGAAGGATCAAGGCTCCTGGGGTCCAGCCAAGCCCTGGCATGAGTGCCACCAGCAAGAGGCCTGGTGCTGAGCCCACCATATCAGGAGTCAACCAGGTAGGGCCCTGCACCTCGTGTTCTGTCCCTGCTATTCCCAGCAGGCACATCTCCCCTCCCCTGCCCGGGCTTCCTCCCCAACTACTTTAATTAACACCCAGTTACAAGTGACACGAAAACCAATTCAAACTGGATTAGGCAGAAATGAGACTATGTCAGCTTGGGTAACTGACAAATCTATGACTAGACTTCAGGGATGGCTGGATCAAGGTGCTAAATGAGTGTCTCTTGGCTCTGCCTTCCAATGTGCCATTCCCTGGCAGACTCTCCCTGAAACTTGGCAAGGATTTCCCTGGTCACCCCAGACTTAAGTCTTCTCATCTTACATCTTCTGCAATAGTGTCCCCGATAGGAAGAGAACCTCTTTGCAATAGCTGTAGAAAGTCTCTGGTACCACTGGCATTGGCCCAGTGTCACATGCTCATCCCTGAATTAGTCACCATGGCAGAACACAGTGGCCTGGATCTCTTGGTATAACCAAACCAGAGATGGTGCTCAGTTGGTGCCATTGACCCCCTGAGACCTCCCACCACACACACAAAAAATGCTGGCTTCTTTTACAAGGATAGATGCTGGATGAGTAAAATAAGAATTCCTACTTACTCTTACTCCAGAGCCCTCGATAACACTTATTCCTCTGGCAGCTGCTCTGGTCTGCCATCCATGACCCTCCCCAGCTCCCAGCCTGTACCCCAAGCTCTCAGCCTCTTTCCATCCATCCTCCTAAGTCTCAAGTGGCATGAACTGAAGAGCACAAAGAAGGCCCTCCTTGCCATCTAGTTTCCCTAGATCCAAAAATGTCTCCATAAAAAAGGTCAACATTCTCATGGATAAAGTATTGCCTTCTCCCTGTCGCTTCTGTTATTACAAATCATGGCTTCCCCCGGGGGCAGGGAGAGCACCTGAAGGTGTGGGGGGTGGTCTTGGAAGGATGTTGGAGAAGACATTCAGAGGTTCCTTCACCTCTACCCCTGATTTATTTTTTCAACAAGCAAAGTCATGGGTGTCAGTCCCATCATATAACCATGCACCCCTTTGAGCCCCACTGTTGTGTGTGTCATGATGAGGACCAGCTGGGATCAGTCCCTGGAGTCACAGGCACAGGTCCTGCCTCCTGCGGTAGGTGACCTTAGTGTTGGCTTCTGGCACGGTCTTGCAGTAGAACGATTATCTTCAATTGATTGAGCCAGGTTATATGGAGTTTGCTAACCCAGATGAGGCTCCGATCGAGCCCTAAGTCACTGGCTCAGCTAGAGACTGGTAGACCAAGATGGGCATCAAAACCCGGTTCCAGAGCCTGAGCTCTGAAGCAGTGGAAATTGAGGATGCCTCTCTTGGTTCTTTTCAGAGTCTTGGTGTCCCCCTGGGGTCCCTGGGGGGCTGACCTCAGGGAAACCCCTTGGCTCAGGGGTTTGGACTGAGCTTTGTGCTAGCCCAGGCCAAGTCTTACACCCAGCCACTCTCTCCAGGGGCCCCCTGTCTCCTCCTCCTCCTCTCTCTCTGCCCCTGAGGCCAGGACAGTACCCAGGGAGAGGGAGGAACCCTCTAGAGTGGGTACTTGTGGCCATCCCTCGGGCCCACGCCATGGACATCTCTGTTCCAGGTTGCCTTTCCAGATGTCTCAGGAATGGACAGTGGGAAACAGTCCTCATCAGCCCCAGGAGGGCCAGAAAAGGGACCTAGACACAGGGAAGCCTCAGAGGAGGGTCCCCTGGAGCTCAGGACCCAGGAGCAGACGCATCCAGCAGGACCAAGGTGAGCTGGGGATTTCTTAAAGAAGGTCCAGGAGAGAACTCTGTGAGCCACCAGGGGGACAAGGATGAGGCAGGACTCCCGGCCTAAGGCAGAGATGCCCTTGCTTCTTTCTCACGCAGCACAAATCATGCCACGTAATTACTCATGGAACCTTTTGTCTGCACTGCCCAACTGGACCACAAGCTTCTTTGGTGTGTCCCGTTCAGCCTCAGATCCCTCGTGCCTGGGACCGGGCCTGGCCCATAGTAGGTGCTCAGTAAATAGGTATTCACCAAATCAATGGAAGAATGAACAGTATTCACCGAATCAATGGAAGAATGAACAAAAGAGAGGCTAAACAGACATTGACATGCTGTTTTCTAAATACTGCATACTTTTAAACTTGTCTACAGTGAGAGTGTAATCTTATTTATTTATTTAAATTGAGCGATACTAAAGTTTATTGAGCAATAGTACAAAGCTTCCGAAGGAGAGGGCCTGAGAGCATTGCTGTAATCTTTTTTTAATTTTTGTTATGATTTTATTTTTTTAAAAGATTTTATTTATTTATTTGACAGAGAGAGAGAGAGATCGCAAATAGGCAGAGAGAGGAGGAAGCAGGCTCCCCGATGAGCAGAAAGCCCGATGCGGGCCTCAATCCCAGGACCCTGAGATCATGACCTGAGCCGAAAGCAGAGGCTTTAACCCACTGAGCTACCCAGGCGCCCGTATGATTTTATTTTTAAGTAATCTCTATGTCCAGCTGGAAGCTTGAATTCATGACCCTGAGATCAAGAGTCTCATGCTCCATGGACTGAGCCACCAAGCTACCCCTAAATAATTAGGCAAAGTTTTATGCAGATTTTTTTCTCTGTCACATCATTCTAAATACTAAGACACTGGAAATGCCAGTATGCCTTAAAAACCCATAATAGAGGAATGATAAAGTCAATTGTTTTTATATATAAAATATGGAATTTTAGGGGTCCCTGGCCAGCTCAATCAGTGAAGCATGCAACCCTTGTTTTCAGGGTTGTTAGTTTGAGTCCCACTTTGGCCATAGAGATGACTTTAAAAAAATAATAAAATAAAATATGGAATTTATACTTTCATTTAAAAAGTATGCTTATGAAAGTTTTTTTGGCAGAGAAAATTTAGGTTATAATCATCACAAAAATGATTAGGTTATAATCATTGCAAAGCAATATATGAAATATAATTAATTGTACTATGTAAAATTGGGCAATTATTTGAAGATGGTAATGAAATAAATCCCCATGACAAGTACATATGCACACCCATAGGAAGAAGTCTGGGAGAAGTACTCCAGAATGTGAAAATGGGATCTGACTGACCTGGATTCAAACCCTGAACTGTCAGCTGCAGCTTTACGACCCTAGACTCAAATCTTCATTCTCAACCTCTCCGCGCAACCTCTCTGATTTTTCTTTCTTTTTAAAAATTATTGGGGCGCCTGGGTGGCTCAGTTGGTTAAGCGACTACCTTCAGCTCAGGTCATGATCCCGGAGACCTGGGATCGAGCCCCACATCGGGCTCCCTGCTCCGTGGGAAGCCGGCTTCTTCCTCTCCAACTCCCCCTGTGCTTCCTCTCTGGCTGTGTTTCTTTCTGTCAAATAAATAAATAAAATCTTTTTTTTTTAAGATTTTTTTTATTTATTTGACAGAGAGAAACACAGCTAGAGAGGGAACACAAGCAGGGGGAGTGAGAGAGGGAGAAGCAGGCTTCCCGCCGAGCAGGGAGCCTGATGTGGGACTCGATCTGGGGTCTCCGGGATCATGACCTGAGCCGAAGGCAGTCGCTTAACCAACTGAGCCACCCAGGCGTCCCAATAAATAAAATCTTTAAACAAAAACAGATAAATGCATACATACATAAATAATTTTTACTCTTTTTTTTTTTAAGATTTCATTTATTTGACAGTGAGAAACACAGCTAGAGAGGGAACACAAGCAGGGGGAGTGAGAGAGGGAGAAGCAGGCTTCCTGTTGAGCAGGGAGCCTGATGTGGGGCTTGATCCTGGGAATCTGGGATCATGACCTGAGCCAAAGGCAGACGTTTAATGACTGAGCCACCCAGGCGCCCCTCTTTCCTTTCTTTCTTTCTTTTTTTTTTTTTTTAAGATTTATTTACTTATTTGAGAGAGTGAGAACAGGGAGAGGCGTAGGAGAGAAGCTCAAGCAGACTCCCTGCTGAGTGCAGAGCCTGATCTCACGATCCTGAGATCATGATCTGAGCTGACATCAAGAGTCAGATGCTTAACTGACTGAGCTAACCAGGCACTCCAAGATTTATTTGTAAGTCATCTCAATACCCAACATGGGGCTCAAACTCAACTCTGAGATCAAGAGTCACATGCTCTACCAACCAAGCCAGGCAGGTGCTCCTGTGTTTTCTTTTTTTCTAAACAACGACGACAATAGTAATAATAATAATAAAATCCTAACTCCCCTAAACATTGACATCAAAGTGTTTCGGGATTTGGGGAATTCACATCAGTCCTTCATTCATTCTCTCCAGCATTAAGTATGTACCTATGGTGTACCTAGGTGCACACAGGTGCCCTGGGAACTGCATCGGAGCCTAAGAATATAAAACTCTGGCCCAGTCCGGGAGTTGAGATGTGTTTTTTTGCTGATCTCCCCAGGGAGAAGCAGTCAACTCCGCCCCCTCAGGAAGAGCCCAGGGAGCTGCAAGCAGGCTTCGGTCAAGCCAAGCCAGGAAGTGAGCTGGAGGTGATGCCCTCTAGGGTCCCTGAAGCACATGAAGGGAAAGAGACCGAGGACCCACAGGAGAGACAGCAGAACCCAGGGACGGTGAAGGGTGAGACTCTCCAGAGCCGCCAGGTAATGTCCATGGAGACATGGCCAGGAGGGTAGAGAATGACTGCCCCACAGGGGAGATGGAGGAGCTTCCCCCTGTGCCCCCCCTTTTGGTACATTTGTATCTGCTGTCTCCGTACCCTGGAGATGTCAAGTGCCCAGTGTCTGTGGGTCTATGGGATATTCGGGATATTCTTGATTGCAAGACTTTGTAACCTGTTTCCAGAGTGGCCCCACAGTATGTCACTGGATGCTGGAGGTGGGGAGGAGTTGAGGGATATGCTGGATTAACCAAGTTCAGTGGTTTTCTTTATGCTAGGGTATCCCAGAAGCTGTATCTCAGCCGCTGAGTTTTGTGGGACCTTGCAAGAGGTGGTTAGAACTTGGTGCCTTTTCCAAGTTATTTGACTACAAAATACCTTTGTAGTTATTTTCCTTTTAGGACTAATTTTTTTTAAAGCTTCAGTGAGGTATGGGGCGCCTAGGTAGCTCAGTCAGTTAGGCATGCACCTCTTGGTTTCTGCTCAGGTCATGATCCCGGGATCCTGGGATCGAGCCCTGCACTGGGCTCCGTGCTCAGAGCAGAGTCTGCTTTTCCCTTTCCTTCCCCCTCGGCTCCTCCCCCTGCTTGCACACACACTCTCTCTCAAATAAATAAAACAATCTTTTTTTTTTTTTTTTTTTTTTTTTTTAAAGATTTTATTTATTTGACAGAGAGAAACACAGCCAGAGGGGGAACACAAGCAGGGGGAGTGAGAGAGGGAGAAGCAGGCCTCCCGCCGAGCAGGGAGCCTGATGTGGGGCTCGATCCCGGGTCTCCGGGATCATGACCCGAGCCGAAGGCAGTGGCTTAACCAACTGAGCCACCCAGGCGCCCCAAAACAATCTTTTTTTAAAAAGATTTTATAGGGGCGCCTGGGTGGCTCAGTTGGTTAAGCGACTGCCTTCAGCTCAGGTCATGATCCCAGAGACCTGGGATTGAGCCCCACATTGGGCTCCCTGCTCAGCAGGAAGCCTGCTTCTCTCTCACTCCCCCTGCTTGTGTTCCCTCTCTAGCTGTGTTTCTCTCTGTCAAATAAATAAAATATTTTTAAAAAATAAAAAAATAAAAAGATTTTATTTATTTATTTGAGAGAGAGAGAATGAGTAAGAGAGAACATGAGAGGGAAGAAGATCAGAGGGAGAAGCAGACTCTCCACGGACCCGGGAGCCCGATGTGGGACTCGATCCCGGGTTTCTGGGATCATGCCCTGAGCCGAAGGCAGTCGCTTAACCAACTGAGCCACCCAGGCGCCCCTGAAGGCAGTGGTTTAACTAACTGAGCCACTCAGCTGCCCTAAATAAAACAATCTTTTTTTTTTTTTAAGATTATTTATTTATTTATTTGATAGAGAGATCACAAGTAGGCAGAGAAAGCAGAGGAAACAGGCTCCCCGCTGAGCAGAGACCCCCCCGACGCGGGCCTCGATCCCAGGACCCTGAGATCATGACCTGAGCTGAAGGCAGAGGCTTTAACCCACTGAGCCACCCAGGCGCCCTAAATAAAACAATCTTTTTAGGGGCGCCTGGGTGGCTCAGTTGGTTAAGCAACTGCCTTCGGCTCAGGTCATGATCCTGGAGACCCGGGATCGAGCCCCGCATCGGGCTCCCTGCTCAGCGGGAAGCCTGCTTCTCCCTCTCTCATTCCCCCTGCTTGTGTTCCCTCTCTGGCTGTGTTTCTCTCTGTCAAATAAATAAAATCTTTAAAAAAAAAAACAAAAAAACCAAAAAAACAATCTTTTTTAAAAAAGAGCTTCAGGGGCTCCTGGGTGGCTCAATCATTAAACGTCTACCTTAGGCTCAGTCATAATCCCAGGGTCCTGGGCTCCCTGCTGGGCAGGAAGTCTGCTTCTCCCTCTCCCACTCCCTTGCTTGTGTTCCCTCTCTCACTGTCTTTCACTCTCTCTCTCTCTGTCAAATAAATAAATACAATCTTAAAAAAAATAAATTAAGAAAAGGGGCTTCAGTGATGTTTCGGACATAGGTCTGCACCCATGAAGTCATCACCATCATCAAAAAAATAAACGTATCTGGGGACGCCTGTGTGGCTCAGTTGGTTGGGCGACTGCCTTCGGCTCAGGTCATGATCCCGGAGACCCGGGATCGAGTCCCACATCAGGCTCCCTGCTCGGCGGGAAGCCTGCTTCTCCCTCTCTCACTCCCCCTGCTTGTGTTCCTCCTCTTGCTGTGTTTCTCTTTGTCAAATAAATAAAATCTTAAAAAAAGAAAGAAAGAAAGAAAGAAAGAAAGAAAGAAAGAAAGAAAGAAAATAAACGTGTCTGTCACCCCTCCTCAGAAGTTTCCTCATGCCCCTTGTCATCCCTCCTCCCACCCCATCCCATCCCCCAGCCACCTCTGATCTGCATTTGTTGCTACAAATTTGTTTGGATTTCCTGGAATCGTACATAAACAGAAGAGTACAGGGTACATTCTTTCTGCCCAGCTGCTTTCCCTCAGTGCAGTTATTCTGAGATTTGTCCACGCTTTTGTGGTCGCAAGACGTCCTACTTTTTGTTGCAGAGTGATAGGCACTGCACACATACACCGCCATGTCTTCATTCTCTCACCTACCCATGGCCACTTGGTTCCTTCTCACTTTTTGACTATGACAAAGAAAACCTCTTCAAACATTCATGTCCACAGGAACAAAGGCTTTCGTTGCTTAGGAGTAGAATGGATCATACAGTAGGCATATGTTGAGCCTATTAAAATGCCAAAGTCTTCTCCAAAGTGATTGTGCCATTTTCCATCCCCACTGTAGGTATGAGAATGAGAATTCCAGTTGAGCCACATCCTCCCCCAAACTTGGTAGGGCCAGTCTTTAATTTTAAGTGTTTAATAGGTGTCTAGTGGACTGTCATGGTGGTCTTAATTTGCATTTTCCTGATGACGAATGATGTTCAGCATTTTAAAAACAATTTAATGTATTTATTTGAGAGGGAGAGAGAAATAGAGAGAAGGAGCAGGAGGAGGGTCAAAGGAAGAGGGAAAAGCAGACTCCCCACTAAGTGCAAGGAGCCTGAGCCAGGCCTCATCCGAGGACCCTGAGATTATGACTGGAGCCAGAGTCAGATGCCCAAATGAAGGAGCCATGCAGGCACCCCAATGTTGAATATTTTTTAATGTGCTTATGGACCATTTGTATATCTCCTTTGGAGAAATGTCTGTTCAAATACTTTGTCCATTGTTTTAATTGGATTGGTCATTTTATGGTTGAGTTGTCGGAGTTCTTTATGTATTCTAGATACTAGTCTCTTAAGAGATATAGGATTTACACATTTTTTTCTTCCACGCCATGGATCATCTTGGCACTTTCTGCCTTTTTAAAACAAATCAAGTTCTTTGTTTTCTTATTATTGAATTTGGAGGGTTCTTACATATTCTAAATACAAGTCCTTTGTAAGATATGTGATTGGTGAATGTTCTCCCCCAGCCTGTCCTTCGTCTTTTCCATTCTCCTAACAGTGACTTTCAAAGAACAGAAGTTCAGAATTTTTATAAGGCCTAATTTATCAACCTTTTCTTTAGGGCCTGAGTTTCTGATGTTATTTCTTGCGCATCTCTGCTTAACCCAAGGTCATACCGGACATTCTCCTATGTTTTCTTCAAGAAGTTTTATAATTTTAATCTTAATTTTTTAAAAGATTGTATTTATTTATTTGACAGAGAGAGAAATCACAAGCAGGGGGAGTGGCAGGCAGATGGAGAGCGAGAAGCAGGCTCCCCAAAGAGCAGGGGTATCTTGACATGGGAGTCGATCCCAGGACCCCAGGATCATGACTTGAGCTGAAGGCAGACCCTCAACCAACTGAGCCCACCAGGAGCCCTAATATTTAAATTCATGATTCATCTTGAGTTAATTTTTGTGCATGACGTGTTGGATCGTGGCTTGGGTTTTGGCCTGTCACCATCCAACCATTCCAGCACCATTTGCTGAAGACTCCCTTTTCCCTACTGAATTTGCACCCTGGTTGCACATCAGTTCAGCGTGTATGTGTAAGCCGATTTCTGGACTCGTTTTTCCACTCATCTGTTTATCTTTATTCCAATACCACCCTGTCCTGATCATAAGTCACTTTACAATAAGTCTGGAAATCATTTTACTTAAAACCCCTTTTGTAGGGAGCGCCAAGCAGGATTCTTATTCTTTGAACATTCTCTGGGAAATCCCATTTAAAGGGAACCACCTCAGTTCCTCCAAGCTCCCTTTCTATGTCTGCACCAAAGCATGGACTTTGGGTTGGCTGTGACTCCCGTGGGCCTCAGTGTCCTCATCCCTAAAAATGAGTCTGTGCTACCTTCTAGGAGTGCTGAGAGCCCTCGGCGAGAGGGATGACTGGTCTCCAGGTGAGGGTTGAGGTTCAGCTGAGAGCCAGGCTCAGACTCCTCACTTTGCTGTCTTATCCTCGGCAGGGCCAGGGATGTCAATGTCAGCCCATCCCGGGTCACCAGGCAGCTCCTGGGGTGGACAGAGTGCAGCCAATGGAAGCGTCTTGCACCTTGGACAGCTGTGGGCAGCCACAGGGAGACAGGCTCCCCAGGGAGGTGGACACCCCCCACATCAGGCCACTGGAGGACAGTTCTCAGGAGGCAGTGCCTGTAATGCCCTTGCTAACTCCGGAGGAAAAGACGGCCAACTCCTTCCCACCGTCCACGCCAGGACCTGACCCACCCAAAGGAAGGTAAGCCATCCTCTGATGCCGTCCCTTACCTGACTCCCTGACCCTACAGATTATGCTTCTGTTAAGTTACAGGTGAGGTGAATTCTGGCTCCTGACCTGAAGTAGGACCTCGGGCAAGTCATGCCCCTCTGGGCCTCAGTTTCCCCATCTGTAGGATAGTTCTAACACCGGAATTCTTGTTCTGCAAACCTGTACTTTAAGGTTCTCATTCCAACATGGGGATGTGAGGGAATGCGGGGTCCCTCTGAGATTAGAAGGCCAGAGAGATGAGGCTGGGGTAGTGCATCTGAGTGTCCTGGGCGCTGAGGGTAGGTCAGTGCGGAGGATGAGCCTGGAGCTGAGCCTCTCTGCCACCCCCGGCATCTTGTCCATGTTTAGGGTCAAGACCGTGGAGACCTCGCCAGCACCAGGACCTGTTCCTCCACGGGTAAGTAGAGCCAGAGTTGGGGGAGGGGCCCGCAGAGAATCAGAGGAGAGAGGTGGCAGAGGAGGGACTGGGATGGTATATTGGAGTCCAACCGGGGAAGGTGTGAGTGTGTGTGTCTCTGTGAGTGTGCGCATGGATGTGCACGCATGTGTGTGTTTGCATCTGTGTGTGCATCTTGAGTGGGGGACAAAGGACACCCTTGGGCTCCAGAGCTTGGAAACAGGAGCGGAACCCTAGGCTAATAGCTGGTAGCTGGAGGGTTTGCAGGGCAGATTTTTTTTTAGAAGGAAGATAATACAGCATGTTTATGCTGATGGACAAAATAGAGCTGGTGCTTTAGGGGCAAGAGCTGCAAACGTAGGAGAAAGGGCTGGGCAGGAGTCTGCATGGCATGGCTTTGTGGCTGGAGGTGGGCTGGGGACAGCCCGTCCCTGTAATAGGAGGGACAGGGGCAGGAGGTGGCTAGATTTGTTGGATGAATGAGTGGGTGTTTATTAAGTGCCACCGTGTGTCGTCACTGGATGGTCATGGATAAAAGAGGCAGACAAGGTCCTGCTCGCATGAAGCTTACCTTCTGGTTAGGTCGGCAAACAACAGGTCATTGAAAAGGCCACTGAGGCTGTGCTGATCCCAGGGAAGGAAATAAATGAGGGGTGGGGCAGGGAGCGACTCAGTCCAGTCCCCAGCTCAGTGCTGGGAGGCAGCAGAGCCAAGATCAGGTGCAGGGAGGAGCCTCGTGGGGTAAATGGGAGATTTGGAGGACATCCTCCAGGGGCCCAGAGAGGAAGAGCTGTGCGAAGATGCCCTAGAGAGTGAGTGGCAGGAGAAGCTTTGTGGGACAGTCTGGGTGGATGCCCTCCCCTGTGCTGTCCCCAGGAGGAGAGGGGCACTGGAGAGAGGAGCGATCTAGACTCTGTGCAGAAGCAGCCTCCGGAGCCCACCGTGGCCGCAGGGGCCCAGAACCTTGGGAACCTTCGGCAGGGCTTCATGAAGTGCTTACTGGAGGTGGAGGAGGAGGAGGCCACACATCGGAGGGCTGCCAAGGCCCGGGCCCTGCCAAACCGGAAGTCTCCCAGGACCCTGACCCCTGTGCCCACCTCAGCCCCAAGCCTGCCTCTGACCCTACCTCAGACCCCTACCTCGGCCCCTGCGATGGCCCCAACCTGGGCCCGGTCGCCAGCCCCCGGGCCAGTTCCCATTCCCATCCCCGTGGGATCCCCGGTCCCAGCCTCAGGGCCGGTCCAAGCCCTGCCGGCCCCCACCTTGGACGTGGGCTGGAGAAGGGCAGAACTCTCGCACCCGAGCGGAGAGAGGAGCCTGAGCAGCACCAAGACACGGTAGGAGCCACCCCAAAAAGGGCGCCCAAGGTCAGAGCCAATGTCCAGGTGTCCCTTGCATGTCTTCCAGACCCCACATCAGTGCACCTGTCCCTCTGGTGTGCCCTGTCTCCATTTCTCCTCACTTCTGCCCCCCACCCCCACATCGAGGTCCTTTTCCCCATCTCTGCCGGCTTTTCTCTTTCTACTCCCCAACAGCATGTCCCTTCCCCTCATGTCCTGTCACTCCTGCCTCCTCCCCAGGGTCACTCTAAGACTCTCCTGGCCTCCCAAAGCCTCCCCTAGGGTGCTTCTCCTGCCCTCCTCTGTCCCACCTTCCCCCTTGCCCTCCCCTAGCTTTTGGAGGTGGCCCCAGGCAAGGGTGGCTGGATGTGTGCCCTGTGTCTGGGGTCTGTCCTCCACAGGCAGGAGCTGGAGGAGCGCGGCCTCCTCAAGCCATATCAGAACTGGGACGAGAGGTTGGAGGAGCACCTCACCCTGAGGCAGGAGGAAGGTGAGGGCAGGCCTACCCCGGGGAAGCCCCTCCCATGGCAGAGGTCTCAGTCCTCTGGCGCAGGCGTGGGGTCCCAGACCTCACCGCTGACCAGATGCCCACCACAGCCTGGTGTCTGGGCCCAGGGGAGACTTCCCGGCTAGGGAGACAGTGCGGGGTGGCAGGTGGCTAGGGGAGTCTGAGCCCCTGCTGGGCCCTCTTCCTTGGGATCCGATCCTTTTCCGGAGCTGCGTCTGAGTAAACAGAGCAAGTCTGACAAAGTTCCTTAGGCTTGGAGGCATTTCTGCCTGCCTCAGCCTGAGCCCACTCTACCGGTCCTCCGGAGATGGTTTGGGTGGGACGCAGGGCTCCAGGGCCCCCCGCCTGCCCTAGACCATCCCTCACCATTTAACAAGACCAGATGCCCTGGACAAGTCCTATTTCCTGCTGCATCCCACCCCATTCAAAAAGTTTTAAAGTTCTAAACCCCCATCTGGGGGAGCCACTGGGCCCCGGGGAAGAGGAGGAGGAAGAGGGGGGCTGACTCCGTGGGCTCTGTAGTTTGCCTACAGTCCCGCTACACCCGCCCCAGTCCCAGAAGAGCATGGATCTGTCCTCCCTCCACCCTTCACTCCTTCCCCAAATCTGTGACCTTCTCCACTGGCCCCTTCTCCTGACTTCCCTGAATGTGCTCTCTGGCTCCCCATCACCCCTTCCTGGGAGCTCGCTCCTTCTAGCATTACAACTCTCTAGCCATTTTCAGAGAGGCTCTTCTGCCCCATGTCCTTGAGCTGAGTTCACGGACAAGGTGCTGCCGAGGCTTAGAGACTCGGGGTTCCCACCATACCCCTCAACTCTGTCTGGCTGCCTTGCTCAGATGGCCCAAACCGCAGTGCATTTTGCTCACATCTGCTTTTAAGAGCTGTTCTTTCCCTTTTTTTGGTGTGTTGGCGCTTGATGGGTCACCACTCACCCCAGCCCGAGCACCCTAGTCCTCCCTCTGTCCTCATTTCAGTTCTGTGTGCCAGACTTCAGAGTCTGTTACATGCCAGGCATGGAACTAACACAACTGCTTTCGGAGGATGTGCCATTTTGTCCATCTCACAGATGAGAAAATCGAGGCTCAGAGAAGTGCAGGGGCTTGCCCATGGCAATTATATGGTTCGCTTGGGCTGTGGCAGCGGAGTATCACAAATGGGGTGGCTGAGCATTTCTTTGCTCGGAGTTCAGGAAGTTACAGGTCTCAGATCAAGGTGTCGGCAGATTGGGTTTCTTCTGAGGCCCCTCCCCTCGGCTTCCAGGTGGCCACCTGTGTCTTCCTGTGTCCTCACGTAGTCTCATGTGGTCGTTTCTCTGTGCACACACATTCCTGCTGTCCCTCGTGTTTCTGCATTTCCTTTTCTTGCAAGGACATCAGTCAGACTGAAATAGGGCTCACTACTGTCTTACTTTTTTTTTTTAAAGATTTTATTTATTTGACAGAGAGAAACACAGCCAGAGAGGGAACACAAACGGGGGGAATGAGAGAGGGAGAAGCAGGCTTCCCGCCGAGCAGGGAGCCCGATGAGGGACTCGATCCCCGGTCTCCGGGATCATGACCTGAGCCGAAGGCAGTCGCTCAACCAACTGAGCCACCCAAGTGCCCCATATTTTTTTAAAGGCCCTGTTGGGGTTCCTGGGTGGCTCAGTTAGTTAAGCCTCTGCCTTCTACTCAGGTCCTGATCCCAGGGTTCTGGGATTGAGTCCCACATCGGGCTCCCTGCTCGGAGAGCAGTCTGCTTCTCCCTCTGACCTCTCCCCTCTCATTCTCTCTCTTTCGTTCTCTCTCTCAAGTAAATAAATTAAATATTTAAAATTAAATTTTTTTTTTAAAAATCTCAAAACAAAAACTTCAATCTTAAAAAAAAAAAAAAAAAAAAAAGCCCTGTTCTAAACACAGTCCCATGCTAAGGTCCTAGGGGTCAGGGCTTCAACATAAGAATTTCAGTGGGATGCAGTTCAGCCCACAGCAGCCCTCCAGCTTACTATTCAATGGCAGAGCCTGCTCCCTCCCTTGGTCTGTTGATTCTGCCAGCATTTCGCTGCGGGCTGAGAAACCAAGTATGCCTTTGCTATCAAGCTCTCCTAGAAGCTACGTCCATGCAGATAAATGACCACAGAGCACCAAAGCCAAAGGCACAGACTTAAGGGTCAGAAAGACCTGTCTGGTCACCTAACCTTTAAGCCTCAATTTTCCTATCGTGACAAAAGGAACCAGCATCCCATTCTTATGAGGCCGTTGTAAGACTTTAAGGGCCATAAAGAGCCTAGCACAGTGCCTGGCACATAGTAGGGTGCCCTTAAGTGGGTGTGTCCTGGTACACAGTGAAGGTCATTGAGGAGCTTGGTTGTTGGCACACCAGCTGAACCCTTGGCCTGACCTTGGACTAGAGAGGGGAGTTAGCGGGACTGAGCTTTCCACTGTTGCCATTCTAGCTCTCCACCCAGCCATGGTGGTAAAGGGTGCTGGGCAGGAGGGGGGCTGGAGGGGTGGGGTTTGGATGGTGGGAACAAGGCACGTGACCTCTGCTGCCCCACCACAGCCTTCCGCAGTTACTTTGAGATCTTCAATAGCCACGGCGAGGTGAATGCACAGAGCCTGGGCAACATCCTGCTGCTTGTGGGCATCTCCCTCACACCGGCTCAGGTAGAGGATGCCCTGATGAGTGCTGATGTTGACGGTGAGTCGGGGGAGGCCTCCTTCTGAGTCCCAGGCAGGGCCAGCAATGGGAGAGCTTTCTGGTCCCACAGGGCTCCACGTTTTGAGGGGTCTACATGGGGTTTAATGTTCTGCTGTTGCAGACTGGAAATTTTTCAAAAATTTTTGAGTGAAGGGCCCCATCCTGCATTTTCACTTTCCACTGGGCCCCTAGTCCTGGCCCCCAAAGTTAAGGCTCTCTGAGCGCTTACACAGTGCCAGGTTCTGGGAACCGGGAGACGACCATGACCTACATCCAGACCCCAGGATGTAGGTGGTGTCTGAGATCCCTCCCTTTTAGGACCTTCTCCCGTGACTCTGTCATTCATTTGACCAGCTGTGTGATCTTTGGCAAATCAATGAAGTTCACCAGAGGTCTCGGTTTCTGTACAACGGGGTTGATAGTATCCATCTCACCCAGCTGCTGGAAAGCAAATGAGATAATCCAGGCAGAGCATTGAGCACAATGCCTGGTGCACAGAATGTGTCCAGGAGACACCAGGCTGCTAGTATTGGCCAACCAGTAAATATTAAGTGCCCACTGTGTGTGCCTTCCTGAGCTGGGCACTGAGAATAAAGAGATGTGTAAGGCTATGAGCCCTGCCCCCAAGGTGCTCACAGAGACAGTGACACAGAAGTAAGAGTCACCAAAGGAAGCAGCACTTTCGGTGACTTGGAGGCAGGGATCAGGAAGGAAGACTTCCTGGAGGAGGTGATGCCTGAGCCAAATCATGAAAGATTAAGAGTGGTTAGGGAGGGAGAGGAGAAAAAAGGGCATCGCTCTTGATAGAAATAAACTAGACAAAGGGAGGAGGATGCAGGGTGAGGGGAATTCCATGTGGTTTGATTGGCAAGATGCAGGGCATGGGAGCTGTGGGGCTGTAAGGGGCCTGGGCTCCCGGCTGCTACCTGTCTGTCTCTGCTTCCTCCATCACCGCACAGGGGCAAGTCCACACACACAAACGCCAGGGATTGACCCCAGCTCTGCCCCCATGTGACTCTTGGCAAAAACTTGCTTTCCTCTGTGCCTCAGGCCCTATCTATGATGTGGGGATAAGAGTATTAGGCACCTCCAGAGGATGGTTTTCAGGATTAGAGACCATTCATTTATTTGTCTAGTAGCTCAGATAACATCTGCTAAGACTTACCTATCTTTCTTTTTTTAAGTTTTATTTATTTAAGAAATCTCTACCCCCAATGTGGGGCTCAAATTCACAACCCTGAGATCAAAAGTCGCATGTTCCTCTGACTGAGCCAGCCAGGCACCCCCAGACCTACCTGTCTTAAGCCCTGAGGACACAGTGCAGAACGAAACAGACCCTTCTGGAGCCTCCATTAAATTCCAGATCTTACGAGTGTGTGGTTGAAGCGCAGGGTTTTATGAGAGTGTTTAGTGGGGCCGCTGACGGGTCGGGTCTGACTTCTCTTGGGGAAGGGATGATCAAGCAGAAGCACGCATAGGATGTTCACTAAAGAGTTAGAGGGCAGTAGAGAGGATTCCAGGAAGAGGAAGCAGCATGTGCAAAGGTCCGGAGCAGGGACCATGGCCCCAGTGGAGGAACAGGGTCATGCTGGGGGCATTTGGTACCAGGTGAGACTGGAGACAGGTAACAGGCAGGTCCTGCAGGGCCTTGAGGCTGATGTGGGAATCTTATGGGTACATGACTCTCATGCAGTGACTAGCACATGGTAATAACAACAGTTGCTGACATTTACTGAGCTTGTGTGATCCGCACAGCTCTGTCCTAAGCACTTAGCTTCATTTGATCTCCCATGAGATGGGTATTATGGTTATCCTCACACTGTGGATGAAAAAACTAAGGCTTGAGGACTTTGCCAAGGTCACATGGTTGGTAAGGGGTGGGCCAGGGATGTGAACTCAGACTGCTGCCCTGAGTTCTAGAAGCTTCCCACCCAGGAGATTTAATTTTCACCTTCTACTATGCTGTGTGCACCGCACTCGCACTTGCTGCATTGAATATGTTACTTGTGTGTTGTCTTCTGTGCATTTTATAATCAAACTCACTGAGCCCATGCACTAACCGGGCTTTCTGGCTGCAATGCCTGGGCCCACTCTGGCACGCCCTTGCCCATTGCTATGCCCCTGGCCTCTACAGGAGATGGTCATGTAGGCTTCAAGGACTTCTTGGCTGTGATGACAGACACCAGGCGCTTCTTCTGCTCCGTGGGTGAGTAGGGATGAGCCCAGAGGAGTCAGAGCTCGGGGAGGGGCCTGGTGGCTGGTGGCCATTTGGCATCCAGAAACTACCAAATGGTAGTGACAGACATCATCCCATGTCCCCAGAGCAGAACGCCCTGACGGACATGGCTCCCCCAAATCCCCACACTCTGCTCTTTGAGATCCTGTCCCTGCTGGTGGAGATGCTGGCCTTACCGGAGGCAGCCTTAGAGGAGATCACCAAGTGAGTGTGGCTGGTGGTTGGCGTGGAGGGTTGCAGACACAGAAATGGCACCTAGTATTTTGGCAGCTGAGGAATTTTGAGAGGACTCTTAGTTGCAAGTGAAAGGCACTCAAATAAAACTGGCTTCAGCAAAAGGGGAATATATTGACTCACATAACAGATCATGGCCTCAGGAATGGCTGGATCCAGGAGATCAGATGATACCGTTAAGGCTTTATCTCTCCTACTCATCTCTGTACCCTGGTTTAGAGCTCAGCTAGGCTCAAGGCACCTGGGTGGCTCAGATAGTTAAGTGTCTGCCTTTAGCTCAGGTCATGATCTCAGGGTCCTGGGATCAGGTGCCATGTCAGGCTCTCTGCTCAATGAGGAGTCTGCTTCTCCTCCTCCCTCTGTGATATCTCTCGCTCTAAAAAGAACAAAGCTCAGCTAGGCTATTCCCACAATGGGAAGGATGGTAACTGGCAGCCCCATACTCATGTCCTCCTAGTTGAACAGATTCAACAGCAAGAGGGATGCTTTCTTGCAGTACCCATAGAACAACCTTAGAACAGGTATGTGATAGAGACTGCCTGAGACCAGAGAACGCTAGAGATGGAAGCCTCCCCATGTTTCCAGACCGGGCTGGGCTAGTGGTTCATCTGAGGAAGGAATGGCTATGTACAAAGGAACTTCAACATTCCAGGGCTAAAAGGAAAACATGATGGCAGAATGGCCCAGCTGGTCTCTCCGTGTATCACACAGAGGACTGTCCCTGCCACTGAGACCAGGCCTTGTTCACACAGGGCCAGAAATGACAGGAGGTTCCTCCAGCAACAACAGCTTAGGAACCCCAAAGGCGAAAGGTCTTTTTTCCTCCCAGCATCTGTAAATCAATCTAAATATACACAACTCTAAATAACATAAAAGTACAATTTATTTTTAAAATTTATTTAAACAAATTTTTTTATATATTCATCAAAGAGAAGGGGGCACAAGAAGGGGGAGAGGTAGGCAGAGGTTGAAGCAGCTCCCCACTGAGCGAGGAGCATAAACAGGTAATTTTAAAAACAATAAAACGAATTCCCATGTGTCCATTTCCCCAGTTTAAAAATAGAACATTTCCAATAACCCTGAAAGTCCTGTGTGCCCTACCCCAATCACAAAGCACTCTCTCCCCAAATAAGAACTAATTATTCCCTTGTTTTCTGTTTTAAATTTTCACTACTTGTTTTTTCCCTTTGTTTACTGAAAATTTCAAATATACGGGGAAGTTGAGAGAATTTCACACTGAACGTTTATTTACTCACCACCTAGATTCTACCATTGTCAGTGAGCCACTCCTGTTTTAATCCTGTGTTCACCCATCCCTCTATCCACCATTCCATGTCAGTTTTTAATTCATTTCACAATAATTGATAGTCATTTTCCTCTAAAAAACATCAACATGCATTTCAGTAACTAAAGATGGACATTTACTTAGAGTTTCTTTTTTTCATTATTGGAGGTATAATTTACATTCAGTGAAACGCACAAATCATTACCATGTGGATCTCAGCTACTTCTCACACCCAGGCAACCGGAACCCCTCTCAAGTTATACACAACTTTACCATCGCTCCCAAAGTAACTCTCATGATCCTTTCCACCCTCCAACCCCACCCCTGCAAGGGAATCACTATTCTAGTTCGTTTTCCATCCCAGATTGCTTTTGCTTTTTGGCGACCTCACATGGATGGAAACATATAGTATGTAGTCCTAGGGTCAACTTCTCGAACTCAGCACAATGCTTTTGAGATCTGTCCATGCCGTTGGCGTCAGGGTTGACCCCTTTCTCTTCCTGAGTAGTGTTCGACTCATGGATCTAACACAGCTGGTCCATCCACTCTGATGGATTTCTCTGCGGTTCCTGGTGTGGGACTATAATGAACGAAGCTGCCATTAACATTTCTTTTTTTTTTTTTTTTTTTTTTTTTTTTTTTTTTTTTTTTTTTTTTT